>BNJM01000570.1:7838-29244 GCA_015472975.1 Rousettus leschenaultii | reverse complement strand
AAGTCAAGCTCTTTTTTGGACCGACGCACAGTATGCCACTGTCCGTTTTCACTAGTCGCTTTCATGGTCGGTAGGTGTTAGGACACTCCGCGGTCGCTTAAGTACTGCCGATGTCAAGTGGCCTCTTAGAGCCATACGGAAGGCAAATCCGAAGATACCTCTTCACTTGCCATACACGACGCGTTTGGCGTACATGCAAGAAGTAGAAGCTTGCTGCCTGCTGGTGGCTCCATTCAAAGGAATCGTTCCAAGCATTTTTGCTTATAGATTCAAAATTGATGGTGAAAAGCCCTGAGATCCCCACATTTGTCCTCTCACAGTGCATCAGGGCACTGGGAAACTTCCGCCCTTATGTACACCTCACGACGTGTTTACGCTTCCATGAAATGGCGATCATGAGATAGAGCGATACAATCACGTAGTCGCCATCGAGAGTTCTCCTTCCAGTCCCCTGGACACTACAAGAAGGATCCACTGACTTCGGTTAATGTGGGCCAAGAATGCTGCCCACGGGACCTGGTAAATACCCACCACTCTAGCTACAGGAACGCTCACATTGGATCGTATGTGTTCACATAGTATCAGCTGATGTTTTCTTGGAGACTGTGGCTCTCTGAGGCATAGTGCTCTGACGTGGATGATACTGAAATCCACGTGTTAGCAGAAAGCCGCAGTCGCGTGAGCCTGCTGCTGTGCTTCCCTGCGATTCAGTGCACAGAGACAGAGCTCTTTCTCAAATCAGAAAAGCATTCAACGATGGACACTTAAGGACTCTACACTTACTCCACATTGAGTGAGCTCTGAGGCTCCGCAGGACACACTAATATCAGCACTGAGTCGCTACCTACACTTCTGGCTTACGCAGGGCCAGGATTCAAAGCCCGTTTCCTTGACCTGAGGTGGGTTCTTTCTCTCACTTTCGTAGTTGTTTATGTCCAGTCCACAGGAACAGAGAACTATAGTGTTGAACAGCGGCCGCTCCTTTGTGTGGCAGCTGCTTGAGTCCTCTTCAGCGCTCGCGCTCCCTTTCAACACAGGGCGGCCAGGTCCCGCTTCGTACGAATATCCTCTATGAAAACTGTCGGCATTCATTGATCGCATTCCCTCTTTGCTGATGTGAGAAGAGTCAGAGAACACTTCCACCCAGCACACGTCAGTTCTCCTCCGAGTCTATATGGAAGAGGCAACTGAAGATGAATGATCACAAGACATGAGCGATGCGTTCGGGAACAGGATCCTGTGGAATGCGAGCGGCCACATTCAGAGCCGTTGCCTGAAGCTTTTATACTCACAGATATCTATCTTCCTGTTAAACCCCACAGCACCCCAGCAAGACATGCAGCAGGGTGGCAGAGCCTCTGAAGGAACGTCTTTCCAAGGCGCTTCCGATGTCCATAGGACTTCCCAACCATATGACTGGTGCTTTAGGAAAGGGCTCTGCGAGGACACAGATTACTACCTCTTGTGAGAGCAAACAGCTTACACCTGCAAAGGCAGTTTCCAAACTCTTCAGATAACCTCTTTGGAAGTGACCGGGCTGCACAGAGCGTTTGACTCCATGTACAATCCATCAGTACAGAGTGTGAGAGCAAAAAGTTTACATTTGGAAAGGGAGTTGCCAAATTCTTCTCTGGAAGTGAACATATTCGCATCTTGAAAAGGACCACAATCGCGGCAGAATGGCATTCAGCTGCCCCGGGCACTGCAACAGGAGCGGAAAGAGCTTGCTCAAATCCAATGGCAAATACGTACCCTGCAGGGGAGAAACTCAGTCAAGTACTCTATATCATTCCGAGTGTGGATGCCGAAGCTCGTGCTTGAACAACATCACTCACAGTCACTCCAAGGACTTCTCAGTATACAAGGGAGGCATTCCACCCAGTGCCTTTCTGATGTTTGCAAGGTAGTGCTCCAGGGGATACACATTCCATGGAGGTTGCCACACATACTTGCATCATGAGCGAGAACCTCTGAAGAAGTTTCAGTAGTTGCTACATTCGGGAGTCTTGCTGCCTAATCCCGCTTGGTATGAATACAACTCCAGGAACCTGCCAATTTATGCAGAGATCTTTACACTTTGCAGTTGTGGAAGGGGCAATGCTCTCTGCCCACAGGAGAGTTTCCTCATCTTCCCATCCATCTCCTCTGCAACATTGCGGGTCATGTACTAGTAGAGCACCACGCCGACAGAGAAGACTGCAGATGCGAAGGGCTTCCAGTCTAAGTATTGCCCGAACGTGTCTGGGTCAGAGTGATCTCTGTAGATGAATAAGCAGAATCGGAAAGCCAGCTTTAAGGCTCCAGCAGTGTGTTAGCTGCCTAGACTGAAATGTCTTCAGGAGAAGGGCCTGAATGTCCATTGGAAGGCCTCATCACCTTACATAGCCTGCGTGCTTTGGCACTTTGGGAACACAGTTTGGCAGAAATCCTCAAAAGGAAGGATCCTATGCAAAAAGCACTCAGGAAACCGCCTTCTCAAGCTATCTTGACAAAGGAACACTGAGCCGGATGAGTTTCAGATAACCTCTTTGGAAGGGACCGGGAAGCACAGAGCGTTTGACTCCATGCACAATACATCAGTACAGAGTGTGAGAGCAAACAGCTTACATCTGCAAAGGGAGTTCCCAAACTCTACTCTGGAAGTGAATACAGCTCGCATCGTGAACAGGACCACAATCCCGGCGGAATGGCATTCGGCTGACCTGGGCACTGCAACGCAAGTGGAAAGAGCTTGCTCAATTCCAATGGCAAATACATACCTTGCAGGGGAGAAACTCAGTCACGTTCTCTATATCATTCCGAGTGCAGATGCCGACACTCGTGCTTGAACAACATCACTCACAGTCACTTGCGGGACTTCTCAGTATACAAGAGAGGAATTCCACACACTGCCTTTCTGACGTTTGCAAGGTAGTGTCTCTAGAAGATACAGAATTCAAGGACGTTGCCACACATACTTGCATCATGAGCGAGACCCTCTGAAGACGTTTCAGCAGTTGCTACATTCCAAAGTCTTGCTGCCTCACCCCGCTTGGTACGAATTCCTCTCCAGGAACCTGCAACTTTATGCAGAGCTCTTTACACTTTGCAGTAGTGGGAAGGGGCAATGCTCTCTGCCCACAGGAGAGTTTGGTCGTCGCCTTTAACATCTCCACTGCAAGAGTGCGGATCATATACTAGAACTTTCGAGAGCAATGTGGTAGCGCAGCACGCCGACAGAGAAGCCTGGGGGCCTGAAGGGCTTCCAGTCTAAGTATTGCCCCAACGCGTATGGGTCAGAGTGATCTCTGTTGATGAAGAAGCAGAATCAGGAAGCCAGCTTCAAGGCTCCAGCAGTGTGTTAGTTGCCTAGTCAGAAATGTCTTCAGGAGAAAGCCCTGAATGTCTATTGGAATGCCTCCTCAGCTTACTTCTCCTTGGTGGTTTGGCACTTTGGGAACAAGATTGGCCGCATCCTGAAAAGAACAGGTGTCCAACAGGGTTCCTATGCAAAGGCACCCGAGAACCGCCTTCTCAAGCTATCTCGACAAAGGAGCGCTGTGGAGGATGAGCTTCAGATAGCCTCTTTGGAAGTGACCGGGCCGCACAGAGCGATTGAATACATGCACAATCCATTAGTACAGAGTCTGAGAGCAAACAGCTTCCACGTGCCAAGGTAGTTGCCAGCTCTTCTCTGGAAGTGAAAACAGCTCGCATCTTGAACAGGACCTCAATCCCGGCTGAATGGCATACAGCTGCCCCGTGCTCTGCAACACGGGCGGAAAGAGCCTGCTCAAATACAATGGCAATTACATCCCTTACAGGGGAGAAACTCAGTCACGTACTCTATATCATTCCGAGTGCGGATGCCGACGCTCTTGCTTGAACAACATCACTCACAGTCACTCGCGCGACTTCTCAGTGTACAAGAGAGGCATTCCACACAGTGCCTTTCTCACGTTTGCAAGGTAGTGTCTCTAGGGGATACAGATACCATGGAGGTTGCGACACATACTTGCATCGTGAGCGAGAACCTCCGAGTACGTTTCCGCAGTTGCTACGATCCGTAGTCTTGCTGTCCAATCCAGCTTGGTACTAATTCCTCTCCAGGAACCTGCCACGTTACGAAGAGCTCTTTACACTGTGCAGTTGTGGAAAAAGGAAATGCTCTCTGCCCACAGGGGAGTTTCCTCGTTGCCTTTAACATCTCTGCTGCAACAGTGCGGTCATATACTAGAACTTTCGAGAGCAATGCAAGAAGCGCAACACGCCGACAAAGAAGCCTTGGGGCCTGAAGGCCTTCCAGTCTAAGTATTGCCCCGACGCATCTGGGTCAGAGTGATCTCTGTTGATGAACAAGCAGAATCGGGAAGCCAGCTTCAAGGCTCCAGCAGTGTGTTAGTTGCCTAGTCAGAAATATATTCAGGAGAAGGCCCTGAATGTCCATTGGAACGCCGCCTAAGCTTACATCTCCTTGGTGCTTTGGCACTTTGGGAACAAGATTGGCCGCATCCTCAAAAGAACAGGTGTCCAACACGATTCCTATGCAAACGCACCCGGAGAAACGCGTTCTAAAGCTATCTCGACGTATGGGCGCTCTGGAGGATGAGCTTCAAGTAACCTCTTTGGATTGACCTGGCGGCACAGAGCGATTGACTCCATGCACAATCCATCAGTACAGAGTGTGATAGCAAACAGCTTCCATGTGCCAAGGGAGTTGCCAGCTGTTCTCTGGAAGTGAACACAGCTCGCATCTAGAACAGGAACACAATCCCGGCGCAATGGCAATCACCTGCCTCGCACTCTGCAACACGGGCGGAAGGAGCCTGCTCAAATCCAATGGCTATTACATGCCTTGCAGGGGAAAAACTCAGTCACGTTCTCTATATCATTCCGAGTGCGGATGCCGACGCTCGTGCTTGAACAGCATCACTCACAGTCACTCGCGGGACTTCTCCGTGTACAAGAGGGGCATTCCACACACTGCCTTTCTCACGTTTGCATGGTAGCATCTCTAGAGGTTACAGACACCATGGAGGTTGCCACACATACCGGCATCGTGAGCGAGAGCTTTCGGTAGGTTTAAGCAGTGGCTACAATGCATAGTCTTGCTGCCCAATCCCGCTTGGTACAAATTCCTCTCTAGGAACCTGCGACTTTACGCAGAGCTCTTTACACTTTGCAGTTGTGGTAAGGGGCAATGCTCTCTGCCCAGAGGAGAGTTTCTTCGTCACCTTTAACATCTCCGCTGCAACAGTGCGGGTCATATACTAGAACTATCCAGAGCAATGCGAGTAACGCAGCACGCTGACAGAGAAGCCTGGGTGCCTGAAGGCCTTCCAGTCTAAGTATTGCCCCAAAGCGTCTGGCTCAGAGTGATCTCTGTTGCTGAAGACGCAGAATTGGAAAGACAGCTTCCAGCTCCAGCAGTGTGTTACGTGCCAATTTCAGAAATGTCTTCAGTAGAAGCCACTGAATGTTCATTGGAACGCCTCCTCAGCTACGTCTCCTTGGTGCTTTGGCAATTTGGGAACACCGTTTGCCCGCATCCTCAAAATAACAGGTGGCCAACTCGGTTCCTATGGAAAGGCACACGGAGAACCGCCTTCTCAAGCTATTTCATCAAAGGGGCGCTGAGGAGGATGAGCTTCAGATAACCTCTTTGGAAGTGACCGGGCCACACAGAGCGATTGACTGCATGCACAATCCATCAGTACAGGGTGTGATAGCAAACAGCTTCCATGTGCCACGGGAGTTGCCAGCTCTTCTCTGGAAGTGAACACCGCTCGCATCTTGAACAGGACCACAATCCCGGCTTAATGGAATTCCGCTGCCCCGCGCTCTGCAAAAAGGTTGGAAAGGGCTTGCTCAAATCCAATGGCAATTACATCCCTTGCAGAGGAGAACCTCAGTCACGTTCTCTATATCATTCCGAGTGCGGATGCCGACGCTCATGCTTGAACAACATCTCTCACAGACACTCGAGGGACTTCTCAGTGTACAAGAGGGGCATTGCTCACAGTGCCTTTCTCACATTTGCAAGGAGGCGTCTCTAGGGGTTACAGACACCAAGGAGGTTGCCACACATACTGGCATCGTGAGCGAGAGCCTCCGGGTATGTTTCATCTGTTGCTACGATCCGTAATCTTGTTGCCCAATCTCGCTTGGTACAAATTCCTCACCAGGAACCCGCCACTTTACGTAGAGCTCTTTACACTTTGCAGTTGTGGTAAGGGTCAAAGTTCTCTGCCCACAGGAGAGTTTTCTCGTCGCCTTTAACATATCCGCTGCAACAGTGCGGGTCATATACTATAACTTTCGCGGGCAATGCAAGTAGCGCAGCACGCCGACAGAGAAGCCTGGGGGCCTGAAGGCCTTCCAGTCTAAGTATTGCCCAAACGCGTCTGGTCAGAGTGATCAATGATGATGAAGAAGCAGAATCAGGAATCCAGCTTCAAGGCTCCAGCAGTGTGTTAGTTGCCTTGTCAGAAATGTTTTCAGGCGAATGCCCTGAAGGTCCATTGGAACGCCTCCTCAGCTTATTTCTCCTAGGTGTTTTGGCATTTTGGGAACATAGTTTGGCGGCATCCTCAAAAGAACAGGTGTCCAACACGGTTCCTATGCAAAGGCACCCAGAGAAGCGCCTTCGAAAGCTATCTCCACTAAGGGGCGCTGTGCAGGATGAGCTTCAGATAACCTCTTTGGAAGTGACCGGGCCAAAGGGTGATAGACTCCATGCAAAATCCTTCAGTACAAGGTGATAGCAAACAGCTTCGATATGCCAAGGGAGTTGCCAGCTCTTCTCTGGAAGAGAACACAGCTCGAATCTTGAACAGGAACACAATCCCGGCGGAATGGCATTCCGCTGCCCCGCGCTCAGCAACACGGGCGGGAAGGACTGGCCAAATCCAATGGCAATTACATCCCTTACAGGGGAGAAACTCAGTCACGTTCTCTATATCATTCAGTGAGCGGATGCTGACGCTCGTGCTTGAAGAACATCACTCACAGTCACACGCCAGACTTCTCAGTGTACAAGAGGGGCATTCCACACAGTGCCTTCCTCACGTTTGCATGGTAGCGTCTCTAGGGGATACAGATAGCATGGAAGATGCCACACATAGTTGCATCGTGAGCGAGAACCTATGAGTACGTTTCAGCAGTTGCTATGATCAGTAGTCTTGCTGCCCAATCCGGCTTGGTTCGAATCCCTCTCAAGGAACCTGCCAATTTACGCAGAGCTCTTTACACTTTGCAGTTGTGGGAAGGGATAATGCTCTCTGCCCACAGGAGAGATTCCTCCTCGCCTTAAACATCTCCGCTGCAACAGTGCGAGTCATATACTAGAACTTTCGAGAGCAAATCAAGTAGCGCAGCATGCCGACAGAGAAGCCTGGGGGCCTGAAGGCTTTCCAGTCCTAGTATTTCCGGAACGTGTCTGGGTCAGAGTGATCTCTGTTGATAAAGAAGCAGAATCGGGAATCCAGCTTCAAGGCTCCAGCAGTGTTTTAGTTGCCTTTCAGAAAAGTCTACAGGAGAAGGCCCTGAATGTCCATTGGAACGCATCCTCAGCTTACTTCTCCTTGGTGCTTTGGCTGTATGGGAACACAGTTTGGCCGCATCCTCAAAAGAACAGGTGTCCGACACGGTACCTATGCAAAGGCACCCAGAGAAGCGCCATCTAAAACTATCTCCACTAAAGGGGGCTGGGCAGGATGAGCTTCAGAAAACCTCTTTGGAAGTGACCGGGCCGCAAAGGGCGATTGACTACATGCACAATCCATCAGTACAGAGTGTGATAGCAAACAGCTTCCATGTGCCAAGAGAGTTGCCAGCTCGTCTCTGGAAGTGAACACAGATCGAATCTTGAACAGGACTACAATCCCGGCGGAATAGCATTCCGCTGCCCCGCGGTCTGCCACACGGGCTGGAAGGGCTTGCTCAAATAAAATGGCAATTACATCCCTTGCAGGGGAGAAACTCAGTCACGTTCTCTATATCATTCCGTGAGTGGATGCCGACGCTCTTGCTTGAAGAACATCACTCACAGTCACACGCGGACTTCTCAGTGAACAAGAGGGGCATTCCACAGAGTGCCTTTCTCCCCTTTGTAAGGTAGCGTCTCCAGGGGATACAGATACCATGGAGGTTGCCACATATCCTGGCATGGTGAGCGAGAGCCTCCGGGTACGTTTCAGCTGTTGCTACGATCCGTAGTCTTGCTGCCCAATCCCGCTTGGTACGAATTCCTCTCGAGGAATCTGCCACATTACGTAGAGCTCTTAACACTTTGCAGTTGTGGTAAGGGGCAATGCTCTCTGCCCACAGGAGAGTTTCCTCATCGCCTTTAACATCTCCGCTGCAACAGTGCAGGTCATATACTAGAACTATCCAGAGCAATGCAAGTAGCGCAGCACGACGACGGAGAAGCCTGCGGGCCTGAAGTCATTCCAGTCTAAGTATTTCCCCAAGGCGACTGCGTCAGAGTGATCTCTGTTGATAAAGAAGCAGAATCGGGAAGCCAGCTTCAGGCTCCAGCAGTGTGTTAGTTGCCGAGTCAGAAATGTCTTCAGGAGAAGGACCTGAATGTCCATTGGAACGCCTCCTCAGCTTACTTCACCTTCGTGCTTTGACACTTTGCGAGCACAGTTTTGCGGCATCCTCAAAAGAACAGGTGTCCAACACGCTTCCTATGCAAAGGCATCCGAAGAACCGCCTTCTCAAGCTATCTCCAGACAGGGGCGCTTTGGAGGATGAGCTTCAGATAACCTCTTTGGAGGTGAACGGGCCGCAGAGAGCGAATGTCTCCATGCACAATCCATCAGTACACAGTGTGATAGCAAACAGCTTCCATGTGCCAAGGGAGTTGCCAGCACTTCTCTGGACGTGAACACCGCTCGCATCTAGAACGGGACCACAAACCCGGCGGAATGGCATTATGCTGCCCCGCGCTCTGCAGCACGGGTGGAAAGGGCATGCTGAAATCCAATGGCAATTTCATCCCTTGCAGGGGACAAACTCAGTCACGTTCTCTATATCATTCAGAGTGCGGATGCCGACGCTCGTGCTTGAACAACATCACTCACCGTCACTCGGTGGACTTCTAAGTGTACAAGAGGGGCATTCCACACAGTGCCTGTCTCACCTTTGTAAGGTAGCGCCTCTAGGGAATACAGATACCATAGAGGTTGCCACACATAGTGGCATCGTGAGCGAGAGACTCCGGGTACGTTTCAGCTGTTGCTACGGTCCGTAGTCTTGCTGCCCAATCCTGCTTGGTACGAATTCCGCTCGAGGAACCTGCCACTTTACGCAGAGCTCTTTACACTTTGCAGTTGTGGGAAGGGGTAATGCTCTCTGCCCACAGGAGAGTTACCTCGTCGCCTTTAACATCTCCGCTTAACAGTGCGGATCATATACTCGATCTATCCAGAGCAATGCAAGTAGCGCAGCACGGCGATAGAGAAGCCTGCGGGCCTGAAGGCATTCCGGTCTAAGTATTTCCCAAAGGCGACTGGGTCAGAGTGATCTCTGTTGATAAAGAAGCAGAATCGGGAAGCCAGATTCAAGGCTCCAGCAGTGTGTTAGTTGCCTAGTCAGAAATGTCTTCAGGAGAAGGCCCTGAATGTCCATTGGAACTCCTCCTCAGCTTATTTCACCTTGGTACTCTGGCACTTTGGGAGCACAGATTGGCCGCATCCTCAAAACAATAGGTGTCCAACACGGTTCCTATGCAAAGGCACCCGGAGAACCGCCTACACAAGCTATCTCCACAAAGGGGCGCTGTGGAGGATGAGCTTCAGATAACCTCTTTGGAGGTGAACGGACCGCACAGAGCGAAAGTCTCCATGCACAATCCATCAGTACACAGTGTGATAGCAAACAGCTTCCATGTGCCAAGGGAGTTGCCAGCTCTTCTCTGGAGTGAACACCGCTCGCATCTAGAACAGGACCACAATCCCGGCGGAATGGCATTAAGCTGCCCCGCGTTATGCAGCACGGGTGGAGGGAATGCTGAAATCCAATGGCAATTTCATCCCTTGCAGGGGAGAAACTCAGTCACGTTCTCTATATCATTCCGAGTGCAGATGACGACGCTCGTGCTTGAACAACATCACACACAGTCACTCGCGGGACTTCTCAGAGTACAAGAGGGGCATTCCACACACTGCCTTTCTCACCTTTGTAAGGTAGCGTCTCTAGGGGTACAGATACCATGGATGTTGCCACACATACTTGCATCGAGAGCGACAGCCTCCGGGTACATTTCAGCTGTTGCTACGATCCGTAGTCTTGCTGCCAAATACCGCTTGGTACGAATTCCTCTCGAGGAACCTGGCACTTTACGCAGAGCTCTTTACACTTTGCAGTTATGGTAAGGGGCAATGCTCTCTGCCCACAGGAGAGTATCCTCGTCGCCTTTAACATCTCCGCTGCAAAAGTGCGGGTGATATACTCGAACATTCCAGAGCAATGCAAGTAGCGCAGTACGCCGACAGAGAAGCCTGCGGGCCTGAAGGCATTCCAGACTAAGTATTTCCCAAAGGCGACTGGGTCAGAGTGATCTCTGTTGATAAAGAAGCAGAATCGGGAAGCCAGCTTCAAGGCTCCAGCAGTGTGTTAGTTGCCTAGTCAGAAATGTCTTCAGGAGAAGGCCCTGAATGTCCATTGCAACGCCTCCTCAGCTCACTTCACCTTTGTGATTTGGCAATTTAAGAGCACAGTTTGGCCTCATTTTCTAAAGAACAGGTGAACAACACGGTTCCTATGCAAAGGCACCCGGAGAACCGCCTTCTCACACTATCTCCAGAACTGGGCGCTGTGGAGGATGAGCCTCAGATAACCTCTTTGGAGGTGAACGGGCCGCACAGAGCGAATGTCTCCATGCACAATCCATCAGTACACAGGTTGATAGAATATAGCTTCCATGTGCCAAGGGAGTTGCCAGCTCTTCTCTGGAAGTGAACACCGCACGCATCTAGAACAGGACCACAATCCCAACGGAATGGCATTACGTTTCCCCGCGCTCTGCAACACGGGTGGAAAGGGCATGCTGAAAATCAATGGCAATTTCATCCCTTGCAGGGGAGAAACTCAGTCACGTTGTCTATATCATTCCGAGGGCAGATGCCGACGCTCGTGCTTGAACAACATCATTCACAGTCACTCGCGGGACTTCTCAGAGTACAGGAGGGGCATTCCACACAGTGCCTTTCTCACCTTTGTAAGGTAGCGTCTCTAGGGGTACAGATACCATGGAGGTTGTCACACATAGTGGCATCGTGAGCGAGAGCCTCCGGGTACGTTTCAGCTGTCGCTACGATCCGTAGTCTTGCTGCCCAATCCCGCTTGGTACGAATTCCTCTCGAGGAACCGGCCACTTTACGCAGAGCTCTTTACACTTTGCAGTTGTGGTAAAGGGCAATGCTCTCTGCCCACAGGAGAGTTTCCTCGTCGCCTTTAACATCTCCGCTGCAACAGTGCGGGTGATATACTCGAACTATCCAGAGCAATGCAAGTAGCGCAGTACGCCGACAGAGAAGCCTGCGGGCCTGAAGGCATTCCAGTCTAAGTATTTCCCAAAGGCGACTGGGTCAGAGTGATCTCTGTTGATAAAGAAGCAGAATCGGGAAGCCAGATTCAAGGCTCCAGCAGTGTGTTAGTTGCCTAGTCAGAAATGTCTTCTGGAGAAGGCCCTGAATGTCCATTGGAACGCCACCTCAGCTTAATTCACCGTGGTGCTTTGGCATTTTGGGAGCACAGTTTGGCCTCATTTTCTAAAGAACATGTGTCCAACACGGCTGCTATGCAAAGGCACCCGGAGATCCGCCTTCTCAAGCTATCTACACAAAGGGGCGCTGTAGAGGATGAGCTTCAGATAACCTTTTTGGAGGTGAACGGTCCGCACAGAGGGAAAGTCCGTATGCACAATCCATCAGTACACAGTGTGATAGCAAACAGTTTCCATGTGCCAAGGGAGTTGCCAGCTCTTCTCTGGAGTGAACACCACTCGCATCTACAACAGGACCACAATCCCGGCGGAATGGCATTAAGCTGCCCCGGGCTATGCAGCACGGGTGGAAAGGGAATGCTGAAATCCAATGGCAATTTCATACCTTGCAGGGGAGAAACTCAGTCACGTTCTCTATATCATTCCGAGTGCAGATGACGACGCCCGTGCTTGAACAACATCACTCACAGTCACTCGCGGGACTTCTCAGTGTACTAGAGGGGCATTCCACACACTGCCTTTCTCACCTTTGTAAGGTAGTGTCTCTAGGGGTACAGATACCATGGAGGTTGCCACACATACTGGCATAGTGAGCGAGAGCCTCCGGGTACGTTTCAGCTCTTGCTACGATCCGTAGTCTTGCTGCCCAATTCCGCTTGGTACGAATTCCTCTCGAGGAACCTGCCACTTTACGCAGAGCTCTTTACACTTTGCAGTTGTGGTAAGGGGCAATGCTCTCTGCCCACAGGAGAGTTTCCTCGTCGCCTTTAACATCTCCGCTGCAACAGTGCGGGTCATATACTCGAAATATCCAGAGCAATGCAAGTAGCGCAGCACGCCGACACAGAAGCGTGCGGGCCTGAAGGCATTCCAGTCTAAGTATTTCCCCAAGGCGACTGGGTCAGAGTGATCTCTGTTGATAAAGAAGCAGAATCGGGAAGCCAGCTTCAAGGCTCCAGCAGTGTGTTAGTTGCCTAGTCAGAAATGTCTTCAGGAGAAGGCCCTGAATGTCCATTGGTACGCCTCCTCAGCTTACTTCACCTTGGTGCTGTGGCACTTTGGGAGCACAGGTTGTCGGTATCCTCAAAAGAACAGGTGTCCAACACGGTTCCTATGCATAGGCACCCGGAGAACCGCCTTCTCAAGCTATCTCCTCAAAGGGGCGCTGTGGAGGATGAGCTTCAGGTAACCTCTTCGTAGGTGACGGGCCACACAGAGCGAATGTCTCCATGCACAATCCATCGGTACACAGTGTGATAGCAAACAGCTTCCATGTGCCAAGGGAGTTGCCAGCTCTTCTCTGGAGTGAACAACACTCGCATCTAGAACAGGACCACAATCCCGGCGGAATGGTATTACGCTGCCTCGCGCTATGCAGCACGGGTGGAAAGGGCATGCTGAAATCCAATGGCAATTTCATCCCTTGCAGGGGAGAAACTCAGTCACGTTCTCTATTTCATTACGAGTGCGGATGCCGACGCTCGTGCTTGAACAACATCACTCACAGTCACTCGCGGGACTTCTCAGAGTACAAGAGGGGCATTCCACACAGTGCCTTTCTCACTTTTGTAAGGTAGCATCTCTAGGGGATACAGATACCATGGAGGTTGCCACACATACTGGCATCGTGAGCGAGAGCCTCCGGTTACGTTTCACGTGTTGCTACGATCCGTAGTCTTGCTGCCCAATCCCGCAGGAACGAATTCCTCTCGAGGAACCTGCCACTTTACGCAGAGCTCTTTACACTTTGCAGTTGTGGGAACAGGCAATGCTCTCAGCCCACAGGAGAGTTTCTTCATCGCCTTTAACATCTCCGCTGCAACAGTGCGGGTCATATACTCGAACTATCCAGAGCAAAGCAAGTAGCGCAGGACGCCGACAGAGAAGCGTGCGGGCCTGAAGGCATTCCAGTCTAAGTATTACCCAAGGCGACTGGGTCAGAGTGATCTCTGTTGATAAAGAAGCAGAATCGGGAAGCCAGATTCAAGGCTCCAGCAGTGTGTTAGTTGCCTAGACAGAAATGTCTTTAGGAGAAGGTCCTGAATGTCCATTGGAACGGCTCCTCAGCTTACTTCACCTTGGTGCTCTGGCACTGTGGGAGCACAGATTGGCCGCATCCTCAAAACAACAGGTGTCCAACACGGTTCCTATGCAAAGGCACCCGGAGAACCGCCTTCTCAAGCTATCTCCACAAAGGGGCGCTTTGGAGGATGAGCTTCAGATAACCTCTTTGGAGGTGAACGGGCCGCACAGAGCGAATGTCTCCATGCACAATCCATCAGTACACTGTGTAATAGCAAACAGCTTCCATGTGCCAAGGGAGTTGCCAGCTCTTCTCTGGAAGAAAACACCACTCGCAACTACAACAGGACCAGAATCCCGGCGGAATGGCATTACGCTGCCCCGCGCTCTGCAACACGGGTGGAAAGGGCATGCTGAAATCCAATGGCAATTTCATCCCTTGGAGGGGAGAAATTCAGTCCCGTTCTCTATATCATTCCGAGTGCGGATGCCGACGCTCGTTCTTGAACAACATCACTCACAGTCACTCGCGGGACTTCTCAGAGTACAAGGGGGGCATTCCACACAGTGCCTTTCTCACCTATGTAAGGTAGCGTCTTCAGGGGATACAGATACCATGGAGGTTGCCACACATACTGGCATCGTGAGCGAGAGCCTCCGGGTACGTTTCAGCTGTTGCTACGATCCGTAGTCTTGCTGCCCAATCCCGCTTGGTACGAATTCCTCTCGAGGAACCTGCCACTTTACGCAGAGCTCTTTACACTTGGCAGTTGTGGTAAGGGGCAATGCTCTCTGCCCACAGGAGCGTTTCCTCGTCGCCTTTAACATCTCCGCTGCTACAGTGCGGGTCATATACTTGAACTATCCAGAGCAATGCAAGTAGCGCAGGACGCCGACAGAGAAGCGTGCGGGCCTGAAGGCATTCCAGTCTAAGTATTACCCAAGGCGACTGGGTCAGAGTGATCTCTGTTGATAAAGAAGCAGAATCTGGAAGTTAGCATCAAGGCTCCAGCAGTGTGTTAGTTGCCTAGTCAGAAATGTCTTCAGGAGAAGGCCCTGAATGTCCATTGCAACGCCTCCTCAGCTTACATCACCTTGGTACTCTCGCACTTTGGGAGCCCAGATTGGACGCATCCTCAAAAGAACAGGTGTGCAATACGGTTCCTATGCAAATGCACCCAGAGAACCGCCTTCTCAAGCTATCTTCACAAAGGGGCGCGGTGGAGGATGAGCTTCAGATAACCTCTGTGGAGGTGAACGGGCCGCACACAGCGAAAGTCTCCATGCACAATCCATCAGTACACAGTGTGATAGCAAACAGCTTCCATGTGCCAAGGGAGTTGACAGCTCTTCTCTGGAGTGAACACCGCCCGCATCTAGAACAGGACCACAATCCCGGAGGAATGGCATTACGCTGCCTTGCGCTCTGCAACAAGGGTTGAAAGGGCATGCTGAAATCCAATGGCAATTACATCCCTTGCAGGGGAGAAACTCAGTCCCGTTCTCTATATCATTCCGAGTGCGGATGCCGACGCTCGTGTTGAACAACATCACTCACAGTCACTCGCGGGACTTCTCAGAGTACAAGAGGGGCATTCCACACATTGCCTTTCTCACCTTTGTAAGGTAGCGTCTCTAGGGGTACAGATACCATGGATGTTGCCACACATAGTGGCATCGTGAGCGAGAGCCACTGGGTACGTTTCAGCTGTTGCTACGATCCGTAGTCTTGCTGCCCAATCCTGCTTGGTACGAATTCCTCTCGAGGAACCTGCCACTTTACGCAGAGCTCTTTACACTTGGCAGTTTTGGTAAGGGGCAATGCTCTCTGCCCAAAGGAGATATCCTCGTCGCCTTTAACATCTCCGCTGCAACAGTGCGAGTCATATACTCGAACTATCCAGAGCAATGCAAGTAGTGCAGGACGTCGAGAGAGAAGCGTGCGGGCCTGAAGGCCTTCCAGTCTAAGTATTTCCCCTAGGCGACTGGGTCAGAGTGATCTCTGTTGATAAAGAAGCAGAATAGGGAAGCCAGCTTCAAGGCTCCAGCAGTGTGTTAGTTGCCTAGTCAGAAATGTCTTCAGCAGAAGGCCCTGAATGTCCATTGGAACTCCTCCTCAGCTTACTTCACCTTGGTGCTCTGGCAATTTGGGAGCACAGATTGGCCGCATCCTCAAAACAACAGGTGTCCAACACGGTACCTACGCTAAGGCACCCGGAGAACCGCCTTCACTAGTTATCTCCACAAAGGGGCGCTGTGGAGGATGAGCTTCAGATAACCTCTTTGGAGGTGAACGGACCGCACAGAGGGAATGTCTCCATGCACAATCCATCAGTACACAGTGCGATAGAAAACAGCTTCCATGTGCCAAGGGAGTTGCCAGCTCTCCTCTGGAGTGAACACCGCTCGCATCTAGAACAGGACCACAATCCCGGCGGAATGGCATTACGCTGCCCCGCGCTCTGCAACACGGGTGGAAAGGGTTTGCTGAAATCCAATGGCAATTTCATCCCTTGCAGGGGAGAAACTCAGTCACGTTCTCCATATATTTCCGAGTGCGGATGCCGACGCTCGTGCTTGAACAACAACACTCACAGTCACTCGCGGGACTTCTCAGTGTACAAGAGGGGCCATCCACACAGTGCCTTGCTCACCTTTGTAAGGTAGCGTCTCTAGGGGATACAGATACCATGGAGGTTGCCACACATACTGGCATCGTGAGCGAGAGCCTCCGGGTACGTTTCAGCTGTTGCTACGATCCGTAGTCTAGCTGCCCACTCTCGCTTTGTACGAATTCCTCTCGAAGAACCTGGCACTTTACGCAGAGCTCTTTACACTTTGCAGTTGTGGAGAGGGGCAATGCTCTCTTCCCAAAGGAGTGTTTCCTCATCGCCTTTAACATCTCTGCTGCAAAAGTGCGGTTCATAATCGAACTATCCAGAGCAATGCATGTAGCGCAGCACGCCAACAGAGAAGCCTGCGGGCCTGAAGGCATTCCAATCTAAGTATTACCCCAAGGCGACTGGATCAGAGTGATCTCTGTTGATAAAGAAGCAGAATCGGGAAGCCAGCTTCAAGGCTCCAGCAGTGTGTTAGTTGCCTAGTCAGAAATGTCTTCAGGAGAAGGCCCTGAATGTCCATTGCAACTCCTCCTCAGCTTACTTCTCCTTGGTGATTTGGCAATTTAAGAGCACAGTTTGGTCTCATCCTCAAAAGAACAGGTTGTCAAAACGGTTCCTATGCAAAGGCACCCGGAGAACCGCCTTCTCAAGCTATCTCCAGAAAGGGGCGCTGTGGAGGATGAGCATTAGATAACCTCTTTGGAGGAGAACGGGCCGCACAGAGCGAATGTCTCCATGCACAATCCATCAGTACACAGTGTGATAGAAAACAGCTTCCATGTGCCAAGGGAGTTGCCAGCTCTTCTCTGGAAGTGAACACTGCACGCATCTAGAACAGGACCACAATCCAGGCGGAATGGCATTATGCTGCCCCGCGGTCTGCAACACGCGTGGAAAGGGAATGTTGAAATCCAATTGCAATTTCATCCCTTGCCGGGGAGAAACTCAGTCACGTTCTCTATATCATTACGAGTGCGGATGCCGACGCTCGTGCTTAAACAACATCACTCACAGTCACTCGCGGGACTTCTCAGAGTAAAAGAGGGGCATTCCACACAGTGCCTTTCTCACCTTTGTAAGGTAGCTTCTCGAGGGGATACAGATACCATGGAGGTTGCCACACATACTGGCATCGTGAGCAAGAGCCTCCGGGTACGTTTCAGCTGTTGCTACGATCCGTAGTCTTGCTGCCCAATCCTGCTTGGTACGAATTCCTCTCGAGGAACCTGCAACTTTACGCAGAGCTCTTTACACTTGGCAGTTTTGGTAAGGGGCTATGCTCTCTGCCCAAAGGAGAGTATCCTCGTCGCCTTTAACATCTCCGCTGCAACAGTGCGGGTCATATACTCGAACTATCCAGAGCAATGCAAGTAGTGCAGCACGCCAAAAGAGAAGCGTGCGGGCCTGAAGGCATTCCAGTCTAAGTATTTCCCCAAGGCGACTGGGTCAGAGTGATCTCTGTTGATAAAGAAGCAGAATAGCGAAGCCAGCTTCAAGGCTCCAGCAGTGTGTTAGTTGCCTAGTTAGAAATGTCTTCAGGAGAAGGCCCTGAATGTCCATTGGAACGCCTCCTCAGCTTACTTCACCTTGCTGCTCTGGCAATTTGGGAGCACAGTTTGGCCGCATCCTCAAAGGAACAGGTGTACAACACGGTTCCTATGCAAAGGCACCCGGAGAACCGCCTTCGCAAGCTATCTCCACAAAGGGGCGCTGTGGAGGATGCGCTTCAGATAACCCCTTTGGAGTTGAACGGGCCGCACAGAGCGAATGTCTCCATGCACAATCCATCAGTACACAGTGCGATAGAAAACAGCTTCCATGTGCCAAGGGAGTTGCCAGCTCTCCTCTAGAGTGAACACCGCTCGCATCTAGAACAGGACCACAATCCCGGCGGAATGGCATTACGCTACCCCGTGCTCTGCAACACGGGTGGAAAGGGCATGCTGAAATCAAATGGCTATTGCATCCCTTGAAGCGGAGAAACTCAGTCACGTTCTCTATATCATTCCGAGTGCGGATGCCGACGCTCGTGTTAAACAACATCACTCACAGTCACTCGCGGGACTTCTCAGAGTACAAGAGGGGCATTCCACACAGTGCCTTTCTCACCTTTGTAAGGTAGCTTCTCTAGGGGATACAGATACCATGGAGGTTGCCACACATACTGACTTCGTGAGCAAGAGCCTCCGGGTACGTTTCAGCTGTTGCTACGATCCGTAGTCTTGCTGCCCAATCCTGCTTGGTACGAATTCCTCTCGAGGAACCTGCCACTATACGCAGAGCTCTTTACACCTGGCAGTTGTTGTAAGGGGCAATGCTCTCTGCCCAAAGGAGAGTATCCTCGTCGCCTTTAACATCTCCGCTACAACAGTGCGAGTCATATACTCGAAGTATCCAGAGCAATGCAAGTAGCGCAGGACGTCGAGAGAGAAGCGTGCGGGCCTGAAGGCATTCCAGTCTAAGTATTTCCCCTAGGCGACTGGGTCAGAGTGATCCCTGTTGATAAAGAAGCAGAATAGGGAAGCCAGCTTCAAGGCTCCAGCAGTGTGTTAGTTGCCTAGTCAGAAATGTCTTCAGGAGAAGGCCCTGAATGTCCACTGGAATTCCTCCTCCTCAGCTTACTTCACCTTGGTGCTCTGGCAATTTGGGAGCACAGATTGGCCGCACTCAAAATAACAGGTGTCCAACACGGTTCCTACGCAAAGGCACCCGGAGAACCGCCTCCACAAGCTATCTCCACAAAGGGGCGCTGTGGAGGATGAGCTTCCGATAACCTCTTTGGAGGTGAACGGACCGC
This sequence comes from Rousettus leschenaultii, assembly GCA_015472975.1. Lineage (NCBI taxonomy): Eukaryota > Metazoa > Chordata > Mammalia > Chiroptera > Pteropodidae > Rousettus > Rousettus leschenaultii. The sequence goes on along the minus strand of BNJM01000570.1, from coordinate 10,094 downwards.
ACAGAGCGAAAGTCTCCATGCACAATCCATCAGTACACAGTGCGATAGAAAACAGCTTCCATGTGCCAAGGGAGTTGCCAGCTCTCCTCTGGAGTGAACACCGCTCGCATCTAGAACAGGACCACAATCCCGGCGGAATGGCATTACGCTGCCTCGCGCTCTGCAACACGGGTGGAAAGGGTATGCTGAAATCCAATGGCAATTTCATCCCTTGCAGGGGAGAAACTCAGTCACGTTCTCCATATATTTCCGAGGGCGGATGCCGACGCTCGTGCTTGAACAACATCACTCACAGTCACTCGCGGGACTCCTCAGAGTACAAGAGGGGCATTCCACACATTGCCTTTCTCACCTTTGTAAGGTAGCGTCTCTAGGGGTACAGATACCATGGAGGTTGCCACACATAGTGGCATCGTGAGCGAGAGCCTCTGGGTACGTTTCAGCTGTCGCTACAATCCGTAGTCTTGCTGTCCAATCCCGCTTGGTACGAATTCCTCTCGAGGAACCTGCTACTTTACGCAGAGCTCTTTACACTTGGCAGTTGTGGTAAGGGGCAATGCTCTCTGCCCACAGAAGCGTTTCCTCATCTCCTTTAACATCTCCGCTGCAACAGTGCGGGTGATATACTCGAACTCTCTAGAGCAATGCAAGTAGCGCAGGACGCCGACAGAGAAGCGTGCGGGCCTGAAGGCATTCCAGTCTAAGTATTTCCCCAAGGCGACTGGGTCAGAGTGATCTCTGTTGATAAAGAAGCAGAATCGGGAAGCCAGCCTCAAGGCTCCAGCAGTGTGTTAGTTGCCTAGTCAGAAATGTCTTCAGGAGAAGGCCCTGAATGTCCATTGCAACGCCTCCTCAGCTTACTTCACCTTGGTGATTTGGGAATTTACGAGCACAGTTTGGTCTCATCCTCAAAAGAACAGGTGTCCAAAACGGTTCCTATGCAAAGGCACCCGGAGAACTGCCTTCTCAAGCTATCTGCAGAAAGCGGCGCTGTGGAGGATGAGCATCAGATAACCTCTTTGGAGGTGAACGGGCCGCACAGAGCGAATGTCTCCATGCACAATCCATCAGTACACAGTGTGATAGAAAACAGCTTCCATGTGCCAAGGGAGTTGCCAGCTCTTCTCTGGAAGTGAACACTGCACGCATCTAGAACAGGACCACAATCCAGGCGGAATGGCATTATGCTGCCCCGCGGTCTGCAACACACGTGGAAAGGGAATGTTGAAATCCAATTGCAATTTCATCCCTTGCCGGGGAGAAACTCAGTCACGTTCTCTATATCATTACGAGTGCGGATGCCGACGCTCGTGCTTAAACAACATCACTCACAGTCACTCGCGGGACTTCTCAGAGTACAAGAGGGGCATTCGACACAGTGCCTTTCTCACCTTTGTAAGGTAGCGTCTCTAGGGGTACAGATACCATGGAGGTTGCCACACATAGTGGCATCGTGAGCGAGAGCCTCCGGGTACGTTTCAGCTGTTGCTACGATCCGTAGTCTTGCTGCCCAATCCTGCTTGGTACGAATTCCTCTCGAGGAACCTGCCACTTTACGCAGAGCTCTTTACACTTGGCAGTTGTGGTAAGGGGCTATGCTCTCTGCCCACAGGAGAGTATCCTCGTCGCCTTTAACATCTCCGCTGCAACAGTGCGGGTCATATACTCGAACTATCCAGAACAATGCAAGTAGTGCAGCACGCCAAAAGAGAAGCGTGCGGGCCTGAAGGCATTCCAGTCTAAGTATTTCCCCAAGGCGACTGGGTCAGAGTGATCTCTGTTGATAAAGAAGCAGAATAGCGAAGCCAGCTTCAAGGCTCCAGCAGTGTGTTAGTTGCCTAGTCAGAAATGTCTTCAGGAGAAGGCCCTGAATGTCCATTGGAACGCCTCCTCAGCTTACTTCACCTTGGTGCTTTGGCAATTTGGGAGCACAGTTTGGCCGCATCCTCAAAGGAACAGGTGTACAACACGGTTCCTATGCAAAGGCACCCGGAGAACCGCCTTCGCAAGCTATCTCCACAAAGGGGCGCTGTGGAGGATGCGCTTCAGATAACCCCTTTGGATATGAACGGGCCGCACAGAGCGAATGTCTCCATGCACAATCCATCAGTACACAGTGCGATAGAAAACAGCTTCCATGTGCCAAGGGAGTTGCCAGCTCTCCTCTGGAGTGAACACCGCTCGCATCTAGAACAGGACCACAATCCCGGCGGAATGGCATTACGCTGCCCCGCGCTCTGCAACACGGGTGGAAAG
>BNJM01000568.1:69317-80501 GCA_015472975.1 Rousettus leschenaultii | reverse complement strand
GATAAAGTACAGCACAGGTATACGGGGTATACATATAAGTCTCTAGGACACACAAGAAATTAGTGATATGGATTGCCTCCAGAAAGGGGAAATGGATAGACCGGTAAGGGAATGAAGGGGGTGTTCCTCTTGTGTAACTTTTTATTTTAGTAGCTATTCAAATTGCACTACCCATTTAAAAAGAAAAAAAAATGAAATGATTAGAAAAAATTGACCCTATCACTTATATCATCCCACCTTAATTCTTTGAATACCTATTCTATATTTTTATGCCCTCATTAATTTGTTTATTCCCCATATTCCTCCTCTAATTTACTAGAAAGGAAGCTAAATGAAAGTAAGAGATTTGTCTGTATTGTTCACCCTATAGCACTCAGCACCTAGACAGGATCTAGCACCTAGTAACCACTCAATAAACGTCTACTGAGTGAGCCTAAATTTATTAACTTACTAACCCTGTCATCTTACCTCCTAAACCTCTTCTTCAGAATTCTGAGTTTGGTGGCCCGCCTCAATATTTTCATTAATATCTGGTGCATTACGTCTATCTCTGCAGTTTTCACACTGTGGTATAATTCCCTTTTTGTGTGTTGCGTTCATTCAGGAGGCTGTCATCCACTGGAGGTTATAGACTTTAGTGCCTGGCATACAGCAGTTACTCAGTAAATATTCGTTAACTGAAATCTAAACCAGAGGCTCACACTGGCCTACGGGTCTCTGGGATTACTCGAACAAGAGCACAAGAAGATTCAGCTGTGTGAGCTACCAGACCACTAGCAAAGCCTTTTCTTCACTGTATTGGCACGGGTCAGAAAAGCCCAAGAAGCGCCAGACTAACACTTCCCAGGTTCCAACAGCCGGTCCCCAAAGGAAACAGAAGACTGACACAAGGCTTCTGTGCCGAACACAGACACATGCACCTCAAATACTGACAGGACCATCCAACGCATAAACACCCTGCTGCCCAACGATCGCACCAGAGCACTGCTGGGGATATCCCTCCCCTCCCTAGGTTCTCAGCTTCAAGCGAGTGAAGCCAATAGAGACCAGAACAGGCCAACGAGAGAGAGCAACATCTGCAGTCATCATGCCCGCCAGTAAGAAGTACCACAAACCTCTGCCTAGACTCAGGCTGGGTCCTCGCCACTTGGGTATTCTCTCCTTCACGAGCCTCTCCAGTCTATCCCGGAGAGCTGCAGCGGGTACTGGCACATCCTCTCATCCGGGCGCAGCCATGTTGGAGAAAACTGCACTACATTTCCCATGAGTCTACCGGGCGACAGACGGCGCTCCCACAATCCCCGTCGCCTCCCAGAGCTCCGGATTAACTCTTTCTCCGCCAAGAGTCTTGGCCAGTAAACCGTAGCCACTAGGCGCAGGTCGCTTTTGAGCATTTTGAGTATGGTTACTAAGGAACTGAATTTTGAATTTATAAAATTTTATTTCGTTTTAATTAATGTAGATTTAAATAACCGCATATGGTTAGTGGCTACCAAATTGGACAACAACGTAAACTCTTTAATCTCCTGTTGGCCAAATTCAATTATTTCATCTCTATCCACCTTACTTGAAGGTACTAAAGCTTTTAAAATTTTTAAATTTCTTAGCCTTCTATGGCCATGCCACCCTGGACGTGCCCGATCTCATCTGATCTCGGAAGCTAAGCAGTGTGGGGCCTGGTTAGTACTTGGATGGGAGACCACCTAGGAATACCAGGTGCTGTAGGAGTTAAAAAATAAAAAATTAAAAAGAATTTTTTTTAGCCTTGGTGAAACTCCTCTTTCCTACATCTCGTTACACATTCAGTTTTTCACTAGTTTCCCTCCTTTCCACAATTAAATGCAGGCAATCCTTCAGATTTTCTGTCTTGTCCCTTGTTGTATGGTCTTTCCCTGTCTGTCTCCCAAAGTTTTAAAGAGATTTATGAATCTGCCTAATCTTTATCTTCAGGCCTGGCTTCCCTTTCTTCAGCCCTGGCTTCCATTTTAAGAGGGCATTTTGATTTCGTGAAAATAATATGGTCATTAGAGTACGAACTGAAGTAGGAACTGCAAAACAACATTTACCTTTTGGGATTGATATAATCATTAACAACCAAACATAAAGAAGCCTTTTCTACTCCTGCTCCTGAGTTACAGGAGCCCAAACTTCCAACAACCTACTGTCCATCTTTGCCTCCGTAGTCTTAGAAAAAAGTGAATACATTTAAAAGTTTGCATTCAGTCCCTTTTATACAAACCTTTCTCCTTTCTCTCAGAGAAGATGACTCCCTGAAGTGATTTCCAGCTTCATTAAGACCTTACTTTAGTCACTACATAACTCCAGTGTCTTCCATGTCTTATAATAATACAAATTTAATAAATGTTAAACTGAAAAGAAACTTAATTTGAAGATAGAATTCATCTTCATCTATGCCAAAAGCTTTACATGGTGACCTATAATAATTTTTCAAAGGTATTACGTGCTGACCTATTGACTCTTTCCTTAGTGACACCCTAGTCTTAGCTTCATAAGTGAGTCCTCTGTGTGATAATAACAGAGATTAGCAAGATTTGTCTGTAAAGGACCAAACAATATTTTCAGCTTTATAGCCACATATGGTCTCTGGGCACATATTCTTTTTTTGGTTTTCTTTTTTTAACAACTCTTTAAAAATGTAAAACCTTCCTTGGCTTTCTTGGCTTATGCCAGCAGAATTTGGCTCATGGGCTGTAGTTTGCTGACCCCAGGACTGTCTTTCCAGACTGTAATCCTGAGCATAGTCTCAAGGTTAAGCTACGATTGGCACCACCTCTTAAGACATTTATTAAGAATTACAATATAAATGAATTTAATCAGATTAGCCAACACTACCTTTTACAGCATAGAAAATTTGAGGTTTGTCACACCGTAGAGTTCCAGAAATTAAAGCTAGAAGCAACATATCATTTGGAATCGCTTTTAGTTGCTAGGGACAGAAAACTGCTCTGGTTGCTTACAGTTATTTTTCCTTAACTGACAAGCTATCAGGGAAAAGCACTCACTGGCACTGGTTCTGCTGTTCCAAAATGTCATCAAGAATCCAGGTACTTTTTATTCTTCTGCTCCACCATCCTTGGTATGTTAATTTTTTATCCTCACTCTTGATGTCTCCTGTTTACGAGGTGACTTCTGCTCCAGACATTAAGAGCAGAGTCTCCACCCTTTCAACCAGGAAATGAAGTTCCTAGTGGACTCCTCTTTGTTAATCGGGTCACACATTGGTTGCATATTGTAGTAGGTAGAATAATGGACCCCCCCAAAGTATCCACACTCTAACCTTTGGAACCTGTAAATATGCAGACATAATTAAGTTTGCAGACCTTAAAAATTATCCAGAATCCCAACATAATCACATAGTTTCTTAAAAGCAGAATGTTCACTTTGGCAGGAGCAAGAGAGATCAAGCAGAAGTCAAAAAGATTCCAAATGTGAAGGATTCAACAAACCATGACACAGAGTCCATGCGCAAGGACCAGAGAGAGGCTTCTATGAGCTAGGAGCAGCCCTTAGCTGATAGCTAGTTAAGGAAATCGGGACCCCAGTTCTACAACCACAAGGAATTGGATTCTGTTAACAACCTGAATAAGCTTGGAAGCAGATCCTTCCCAGAGCATCTTGATAAGAGCCCAGCCAGCCAACACCTTGATTCTGTCCTTACAAAACTCAAAGCAGAGAAACCAAGTGAGCCAACCCAAACTAATGACCTACAGAACTATGAAATAATAAATTTGTGCTAATTTGTTGGAGCAGCTGTAGGGAACTATTATCATATGCTCACCCCAGACCAAGCCCTGGCTAAAGGGAATAGGATTACCATGATTGCTTTAGGCCAATCATGATTAATTCCATGGGGTTGGGATGAGACTTATCCTCCCTGAGACTGAGAGACCTTGATAGAATACAATATCTAATGAAAAATAAAATTAGGGTTCTATTAGCAAGAAAAATAGAATAGTTGTTGGATAGACAATTAACAGGATATTCCATAAGGGGATTGAACACCATCTGGCTGGATGATCATAACATGGTCTAATCTCAAAATTTAAGACAAAAGGATGCTAGAAGGATGAGTGCTCTCGTCAACAAAAAAACCCTTCAAAGGTAGAATTCTAATAGTTGTTATATTTCTATTTCAAGATTGTTCAATCAGAAAAGATTGAAAATGCTCTCAATACTCCTTGAAGTTGTTATATTTTTACTATAGTTCCAAACGGTAACACCATTTCACTGCAGTTTCAAATTCAATTCCTCTTCTCATGAGGCCTCTAATTTCCCTCCCCCTTTTCCTTGACTCAGATCAAGTTTGGTTTTGGCTACCTTCTGTTTTTTTCCTCACTTGTCTACAGTGGCAAGTGTACTAGTTTTGCTTTTTTCCCTATTTATGGATAAAACACTTTCGTTTCTCAATCTTTCCTTTCCACTTATTCTTTTGCTACTTATTTGATCTCTCCTGGGTAACGACAAATTTGTATGAAATTTCCTTTTCACACTTTTGTCTTTTCTGCTGCTTCCCTGCATTGCTGGCTTCTTGAAACTCCAGCAAGAATGCATTATGTAAAACCATTTGATGTACCACTGTGACATTTCAGGACGTAATGCATTATTCATGCTATGATAAAAATTCAATGAAAAGTTTGCAGTTTTACAAGTTGCATGGTAAAAATATTCCATGCAGTAATTAGAGGCAAAGCGATAACAACAACAAAGATGAAGCACCCCCTATGGGATGCTGTCCAGAAACGTGGGAAGGGTCATGCTGACTGTCAGTCCTCTGTGCCACTTCATGTACCCCCTTACTCTCTGATTTTTGGCTCATTTCCTAGTCACACCCATTTTGTGTCACCCACTGGCTTCCTACATACTTCCTCTCTGACTCCAGTATCCTCATTGGTAAAATGGACAAAATATCTCCTCTTTGATTGCCCCTTAGTCATGGAGTGATATAAATGATGTGAAAGTCCTTTGGGAATTTTGCCTATTCCTGCCTCAGATCTGTTCTCTTAGGTCCAACCCCATAACTCTATCCTCGTCCTTTAATCAATCTTTGTCAAATAAGGGGCATAACTACATGTTATCAAAAGGGAACAGAGACTGATATTACAGCCCCACTTCTGCTCTTTATTATTTCCAATGATCACTCTTCAACTTAGAAACTGGGACCATTGCCCTGGTTGGCAGGGCCTACTGACTTGCTCCAAAGGGAGGGATATGTACGTTTCATAATGGGCATTATGTCATGGGATGATGCAAGAAGCAGTATGTGAGATAACTGTGGATACATCAGAACATATGTCCAATTACTCGTTTTGACAGGATAAGTAACTAGTCATATGCCGTTTGGAAAAATGAAAAGAAAGCTACCTCGAATTTCCTCACCTCAACCCCAGCCTTCACCTGCTCTTCCTTTACGTTCCCGTTATTCAACCCACCTTCCTTCCCTGTCTCCTCACCCTTCTGTCCCTCAGCTTACTCCCCAGCACCACTCACCTCTTTCAACTTTCTGCCCGATAAGTTTCCCTTCTTTGACTAGTACCAACCATTCTTTCAACTTTCTGCCCGACCAGTTTCCCTTCTTTGACTATTACCAACCATTCCCACTACCCTACCTTAAAGGTTTCCCTGACCAGCTCTTCCTCTATTCCTCCTAGGCCATCCACTAGTCACCCTATTCATCATGGTTCCCCTTCCTGTTACCCCTCTACTTACATCCCTAAATGTCCTCCTAGGCCCCCTTTCTAATCCTTTGGACCTTGGTCCTTGCCAACACTCCAACCATCCCAACCAGACTTGATGATTCACAAATATCATCCCGGAGAGATGGTTTTCTACTAGTGGGACAGTCCGGCGCAGTTCAGAAATTCCAGGAATGTGGACTGGCAGTACCTTGACCTGGTAAACAGAGGAAATCAATGATAATGAAACAACCAACATTCATTCAGCTTGGAGGGTAAGCTCTGTTCATTACAGGACTCCCTTTTCCATGAAGGTGTTTTCAGCCATGACCAGATTCCGGTTATCTTATACTATCTGCATTTTGCCTTCATCCTCATCTTATCAATCCTCCTAAGTAAGGTTCCAGAGACCTCTTTAGCAATTTCCTTTTCTAGAGAGTCTGATCCTTCCTCTCCTGCCTGATCAGCCAGCCTGCAGAAGCTTCTCCCTTTGTAATTGGCTTCTCCATGGAACTTGGCCTGCGACCACAGAGCAAATGGCAAGACCGGTCACAGAGAAGACAGAGAAGAGTGAAGGGTGGTGGGTAAGTCCAATTGACCCACTCAGGGTTAAAGTGTGTTCAAGAATGGGTGACCCCTGAGAACTCACACACAGGGCACAAAGCCCCTACTATAACAACATGGAGACTCAAAGGTTTTTGGTCTAGTTCCTCCAAGACTCTATTTTTCTGCATCCCAGGATTCTAGAACTTTTCCAGGGCTTTTCTGCCCTTGAGGAATGCCTCCCACAGAAAGAGAGAGGGGACCTCTATTGCGTTCTCATCCAAGCTCTGAAGGTTGAGCTTCTCTCTCAGTCTGCTGCCAATATCCCAGAATGTAGGTGGTAGCAGAGGCTAGAAGGCAAGGACATGTCTAGATCCAACCCAGATGATAGGAGACCATCAGAAGAACAGAAGACATATTAAAGTGCTCTCCTCAGAATGATAAGTAGATTCAGTGCAATCCAAATAACAATTCTAACATACATATTTAGGGATCTGGACAAGCTTATTATAATCTATAAAGAAAGAGAAAGAGCCAAGCAAAGCCAAGACTCTCTTAAGAACGGGTAGGAACAATTTCCCTGAACTTATTACAAAGATTATGGTAATTAAGATAGCATAGTACTGGTGCAAATGTAGACAAATAGACAACTGGTATGTGAAAGAGCCCAGAAACAGACTCACACATAAGTGGGCACTTACTTTAAGACAAGCATAGCATAGTAAGACAGTGGGGATAGGACTATCTTTTCAGTACATTGGTTTAGGTCAAACGGATACTCATGTGAACAAAACTTGAGCTGGACACCTACTTCGCACTACACTCAAAAATCGATTTCAGGTAAAACAGAGATCTAACGTGAAAGATTAAAATCAATAAATCTTCTAAAATTGTTCTGATCATGAGCGGCCATTGAGTATTTGAAATGTGCTATTAAGATTAAAGTTCACACTGGATTTTAAACACATTGGAAAAACAAAACAATAAAATATTTCAATAATTTTTATAATGAAATGCTGAAATGATAACAATTCAGATATATTAGGTTAAACACAACACTTTAAATATTAATTTTATCTGTTCCTTTTTGTTCTAATTAGTTACTAGAAAATTTTAAATTATATGTGTGGCTTGCTTAATATTTGTTATTACACGGTATAGTTCTGGGGGTAATAAAAGAAAATATCTTTGCAACATCGAATCAGGAAAAGTTATAAGTGGCATTTAGAAAATACTAACTATTAAGGGAAAGGCTGATACATTTGGTCATAATTAAATTTTTAAAAGATACTATTAAGTATCAAAACAACAACATTAAGAAACTAAAAAGGCAAGTTGTAGCAGGAGTATAAATTTGCAGCACATACAACTCCAAAATGGCCTACGCTAATAATAAAGAACTCCAACAAACTGACAAAGAAAACACAAACAATCCAAAAATGTAAAAGATTCAGAGCAGACACTTGGATAGTCACTAAAGAGACTATCCAAATGATCAATAATACATGCGAAAAGTTGGTCAACTACACTAGTCAATAGGAAAATGCATATTAAAACCATAATGAGATATCACTACATACCCAGAAGATGTCTATTATCAAAAAGACTGACAATGCCCAGCATCGATTAAAATGTGAATCAACAATAACCCTAGTGGAGAAGTCCATCTGCTCCACCTCGTTGGAAAGCCACTTGGTATCACTTACTAAAAGTGAACTACAGGCAATTCCCCTTCTAGGTACACAGCCAAAATGTTTGCATGTATGTACCCCGAGACATCTACAAAAATGTTTATGCAGCATTATTTGTAATAGTCCTTACCAAAACCACCCAGTGTCCATCAATTATAGGCTGCATATATCAATTGTAATTTGGTCAGAAAAGGGAACACTACACACTAATGAAAGTATTAAAACCACAGCTCTGTGAAACAACACAGTTGAATTTCACAAACATAGTGTTGAGGAAAGAAAGACAAACACAAAAGCAGGCATATTGTCGACTCTACTTATAGAAAGTGAAAAAAAACAGTTAAAGTATATGGTGTTGGAGGTCAGGACAGTGAGTACCTTTGAGGAGAAAGGAGAAGGCAATGTTTGGAGAGGGGAAGGAGGGGTCTTCTGGAGTGTGGCCAGTGTTCTATTTCTCGGCTTGTGTGACAGTTAAATAGGTGTCCTGTGTGGTAAACCAGTGTGAGCTATATGTTTTGTAGAAAAGCACTTTTGTCTGTATGATGTTTCACAATAAAAGTTTTTGTAGTGTGTGTGTCTGTATTTTAAGTGAGAGCACTTATCAAGAATCCTTGACTTGTGACTGAGTTTTGACCAGTCGCAGTGTCACGGGAGGAGGTGCAAGGATCTCCTGGGAATGCAGCAGCTCTCCCCTTAAATGAAACAATTAAAAAACTGTTTCCCTTAACTCTACAAGAAAGAAAATCTTTAAAATCTATAAACAATTCATTTAAAAGTCTAACTAGTTTGGTAACTTCATATTATCATTAATTTCTCAAAGACCCCAAAATACAAAGATGCTTACCCAAAGAGGGAAAGCTTCATCACTATACTGGATATAAATCTGTATTTCATATAATCTTCATGATTGTTTCTAACTTGGGGGGATTTCTTGTTAGATATGATTAGATGGTCTCAGCTTTTACCTTCATTATGGCTAACTAAGACCTCATACTAAAGTACCAATTTTGCCATTTTCTGTTGATTATTTGTGCTTGAATTATCTTTATTCATCTTTATTGTAGGGAATTTAGGATTTTCTAACTCATCCATTTTGCAAAAATACTTTTTGGATTATATAAGCATTTACCAGACACAAAAGCCATGGCTTTCTTAAAGCAAAGCACGGAAGGTGCCAGAGACAGTACCCCTTGCCTGCACACTCCCACTCTGCTTCTTTTAGAGCTCTTAATGTCCGTGACATGTGACGATCAGCCATGCAGACTTAATGAAGTTTCCAGTATACTAAATGTGAGTGGAGAGTCATTAGCTTTAAATAAAACTATAACTAAAACTCGCAACATATTCTTCCAGATACCCTAACGTGGTACATACTGCAGGTTAGAGGCCAATACACGAAGGCATGTTTCGCAGAGGATGGTCCTGAGACACGCTACATCAGAATCACTGGAGAACTTGTTAAAAATACAGGGTTCAACACCCCACTAGACATAATGAGTCAACTAAAAACAATCATAAGTTTTCATAGTTTCTCTGAACCCCAATGATTTATAGTATGCATTTTTAAATCTCTGAGGACAAGGCCCAGAATCAGCATGCTGTACAAGCAATCCTGCTGATTTTGCAAGTGTTCAACCATCAAAGAAAAATATTTTATATTCTTCTCAACATAGAGCTCTTTAAAAATGTGCCTCAGAGTAACAAACTGCCAAGTTTCTAATATACTGGAGATTTGTATTTTAGTTGCAAGGGACCAACAAGCCAGTTAATACAGCACTCAGACTAACAAATCACTAGGGAACCCGTAAAATTGTCTCAAAATAATTCTAATTATTGGCGTGTCCATATCCCCTTTTACAGATATAGCATTGAGACTTAAAGACAAAGTATATATGCTGTTTAGGATATATTTTTGAGAATGATTTACATTCGTTTCCATGTTCTCACATATATAAAAGGGTTCCATTTTGTTAGTTAAAGCATATATATCTACAACTATGTTTTAGTAAGGTATTAAAGTACTAAACACTTAACATACATCATTTAATCCTAACAACAATGAAAACGACCTAGGAGTAAGTAATATGCTCTTAATTTTACAAATGTGGAATCTGAGGCTCAGAGAGGTTAAGTAATTTTTCTAAGATCACACAGTTAGTGACAGAGGCAGGAGTCCAACTCAAAGTCCCTCCTCTTTTCCAATTGCATTCATTATGCTGAGGGACACCATTGCAGAGAAAATGCCTTTTTTATATATATATTTTGAAGTCTATCAAACTGTTATAAGATAAATGCGGACTTGAAAATGTTTTGTTTAAATGGTTCCATCCTTTCAGCTAGCATATGCAAGAATAATTTACACAGTATAACTCTTAAACCATCAATAAAATAATGTGTTCAGAATTTTAAGGTGCTATATTATTCATTTTAAAAAGACAAGCAGCATGAATAGTCTTGTTTTCTTCCGTTGCTCCGGCTTTCAGTGTCAGAAATGAGATTGCCTGTCATCATTTTCTCAACTAATTGAAATCACGGCCTAAGGGACCATGTGGTTAATAGGAAGTTAGCTAGACCTAGAATTTACTTTTCAACATCTCTAGAAAGCCTGTTGACATTCTGAGGATAAGGCATTAACAATTAATTAGCATTGATTATGGAACTCTTCATGAAATTAAACACACCATAATGAAAACAGATAGCTTTGAAAAATCATTTGAAACAAGAAACTTAGTGAAGTTGAATTATTGAGGTAGTGATACAGGTAGACCATGATCTCAAGTTTAAAATGTTTTCTATGACTGTCAAAATAATTGTTTGGGGTTTATCAGTCTCTGACAGATTGCTTATGTCATCCCTTTATTACAAATTCCTCTAATGGATTTAAATGCTCTTTCAGTCCAATGAATATAAATGTTATTGTGACAGTGGCTTCCTGTTCATTGGTTCTAATCTAACCCGAGGAAACTGGGATGAGGTGAGCTGGTTAGACAAGTCTTGGCTAAGAATTCAGGAAACAAAAGAAGTTAGGGACAAATTGTTAAAGAAGTGGGGGTCTAGGACCTAAGGAAATACAATAAGCTCCTGGCCATATTTCGTTCTAGGTAGCAGGCACCTTTGACCAGGAGATGGCAGCAGTGGAAGCAGGAACTTCTAGAAGAAGGCATCCTGGGCAAATATCAGTCAGCACTTGGAAACCAGGATACTGCCTCGGATCTGGAATCACCAGAAGCATCTGACTGATACAGGGGCCTTTAAGA
>BNJM01000568.1:36760-48886 GCA_015472975.1 Rousettus leschenaultii | reverse complement strand
CCTAGAAGCAACAATATCACAACAAGATCTTGGTTTCTAACACCATTCTCCAATAAAAGAAACCAGGACCCCTTGAAGAAATGACTGATTCTAGGACTGGGGCAGAAAATAAACAAAATGAGTCTGGAACATCTTACAGTGTTAGAAAGTAAGCAAGTGCTCAAAACACACATGTGTCCTTGCATGTTGTATCTACACAAAAACATGTATGTGAATTTTTGGAGCAGGTTTATTCATAATTGCCAAAAACAGAATCAACCAAGATTCTTTCAATAGGTGAATGGATGAGCAAACTGTGGTACACAAACACACACACACACAAAACGATGGGCATATGTCAAAGTGCATAGGAGACAACCGAAAGAGCTGACCAGTACTCTTCAAAACTGTCAAGATTATTAAAAACAAGGAAACTATGAGAAACTGCCATGGCCAAGAGGAGTCTAAGGAGACACGACAACTAAATCAAATGTGCTATCTTGAGTGGGATTCTCAAAGAAAAGGACAGGTAAAAATTAAGAATATCTGAATAAAGCATGGAATTCAGTTAATAATAATGTATCAGTACACGTTCATTAATTGGGACCTGAGAACCATATTAATGTAAAGATGACATTAATAGGGGAAATGGGGTGAAATATATGAGAATTCTGTTCACAAATTTTCTACAAATCTAAAACCACACAAAGTTAAAAATTTATTTTAAAAAACTTAGAAGAAAAAGTAAAACCCTATCTACTGAAAACAATCAGAAATAGGATAATAGACAGTCTGACAAATTTAGAATGTGAGATGTTGCCTTCCCACACAAAAAAGAGGTGTCAGACGGTTACTAGTCATAGGGAAACAATGCATTAGAGATAAACTGATACCAAAAATAGGCTAATAAAAATGACTGTCATGTTTTTCCAGTAAGGAGATAAGCTAAAGCAATGTGGAGAAATTCAGCAGGAAAAATGGGAAAAGGCTCATCATAAGTTTCAGAAAAAAAAAAGCTTCTAAAATAAAAAGAATATTTATGGGAGGAGAGAAAGCACTCCGCATTTCTGCTCAACATACCTGTATCTTCTAAAACTGATCTGCATAATTTAAGTATCAGTTTTTATTAAAGTGTTTATTTTGTACATATTGGAGGCAGTGTCCACACTCAGTGGTCTCATTCCTTTTCAGGACTACCTATTACACCTAATCATTTCAAAAGAGTATGTAGGCAGAGAGCAAAAAATAAAAAGTTCTTTCCAATTCACACAGAACCATTATTTAAGCTCTCTGTGAGGAATTATTAAACGAGATACAGTGACAATATTCCTAAGCGTATCCATTAAAAATATTAATGGCATCAGAAACACAGCTTTTTGCAAGCTTCATGCCAGGCCGACGACATCTAAAATTAAGCCACCTATGTACCAAGATCAGCTTGAAATCTCGTAGCCAAGAGAATTGGCATAGTGTTTACGACACAAAACTATGAACCCATGTTTGTGTCATGATGGCAAACACCATCACCCTTAATGTGCATTGCTAACACCTCAACTCTAATGAAAACCGTATTGTTTCTAAACTGAAAATGATCTAAATTACAATGAAACTGCACTCTTCTCAATACCAAAGAGAAATAGTCTTAAACATTTTTGATACTGCTGGTCACATACAAGCAAGTATCCCAAGTAGATTTTGAAACAGTAATAAACTAAGTAAAATGTAATATCATGACAATTCTCATAATTCAGAGAACTAGAAAGCCTTGTGCAATAAGGATTCGAGGGGTGATGCAAAGTCAGCCTCAGCCCAACAACTCTGGAAGGCAACACGAAGCAGCGGAAAGAACATGGGGTTAGGAACCAGAATGACATAGGTTTAAATCCTGCTTCTGTGGCTTGTTGTTGCTGACAAAATAACTTAACAAGTGAATGCCTCTCAGTATTAGTTTCCTCATCTAAAAAAAATGAGCAAAATTGACCTCCCAGGTCTTATGCAAACATGAATTTGTGAATATTCAATAATAAAAGCAAACACTTAGGCAACATTTGTTATATATCACTCTGTTCTAAATACTTTCAATAAATTAACTTATTTAATCTTCTGAATCTTAGGAGGTGTGTAATTATATTATCCCCGTTTTACAAATGAGAAATACAAAGTGTAAAAGATTAAGTAACTCATTCCAGTTCACATAGCTAGTAAGCAGAGAAACACAGTCTGGCTTGTTCCCTGCTCTAAATCACTACATTACAACAGCGTTATCAAATCAGGTCCCCTCCAACCACCTTAACTCCAATTCATTTCAGTAAAATACTGACACTATTTATCTTAATGAAAGAGAAAACTGGTCAGTTAAGAATTTACAATAACAAAAACTATATTGGCAGAATTCATTTATTGCTATCAATCTTAATTCATCGATAAAAACAGTAAAGGGTTAACTGCAACCAGCTAGTTCTCCAAGATGCTAAATACGTTAAACATATTCCAATTCAATAAACAACTCTATGATTAAGAGTTATTCTGAGAAAACCCCTAAGGTAATTTTAACCTTACGTAAGGCTGACTAATTCCTCAGTTTTATGGCCAATTAAAAGGCTGCCGAATGCACATTCCAACTCATGATAAAACCAAAAAGTACATGCAAGTTAATATATAAGCAACAAATTATTGCTTATAAAGAACAACAACAAAAAGCTCCATACCAGCTAACAATTCTAGAATCTGTGGTACTTTATGGAGAGTTCTGCTCTCACAGTGTTTCAATGTCCCTGATACCAGGAAAATATTGTGAGGTATAAGCCCAAAGGTCATCTTCTCTCTTCTTCTTACTAGCACTTTCCCCCCCAAAAATCCCATGACAACAGTATTCTGATTCTGCCTTTAAATGTGCTAAGGTTTTAGAGATGATAAAGTCCCACTCTAACAAAAGACCTTTAAAAAGAAAAAACTTTAATGAATATTCTTTTACAAGTCATGTCCTTCTTGATTATTTTGAGAGAAAACACACTTAGCAAAGGCAGTATAAAGCTATACTTTGGTAATACTTAATAAACAACTGAGGTTTATTAAACCAGCAACACTTAGTTTGCTATAAGTCATCATAAATGAATTACCTAGAGCTCTCACTTTTATTTGATTCCTATCCTACTGCAGAATGACTTTTCTCACACCATCTCCTCCATCTTATAGCTCTTAATGCTCTACACTGAAACAGCCACCACCCCTTTAATAATATTAAAACTGAAGAGTAGTCATAACGTTTGTTTGCTTTAAGTTGTATTATGGCAAAGGGAGCTATGCACTTTACCATCTTTCTCCCTTAACTCTCCCTACTCATTCTCTGTCTCTGTCCCCACAACATCACCTAATCCATGCCATAGGAACAGGTGGCAACACTTCAGCAACAAACACGGTATAGACCCTTTCGTGCTTTATCACAGAGGCTTTGTCATCCGTTCAACCACGACGATTCCCAAGAAAATACTCAATGCCGCAACTCGCAAGCGTAGAAACACATTTTTGCTACTTAATTGGAGCTAAAAATGGGCTTTGTAGATTATGGCTGGAAAAGGTTTACATTTTTCAGACAACTAAAATTAGAAGATCTTTTTGCTATGCAGAAGACACGTACCAAATAAAGCAATAAATTTAAACACTACAAGTCTCCAGCAGGGAGGGAATGGATCACAACTATCTTTCTTTGTATAGCCTTTTTCCAGAGTTTAAAAGCCCCTTTAGAGTGCGATACTACGTTATCACAGAGTAGTATACTGCATTATCACAGTGCCAGTGCACCAAAATGAGAGGGAGAGATAGATGACAAGAAGCAGTCAGTACTTAATATCCCTAATTTGTAAATGATGAGACAGAAATAGCAACAACTGGTTTCTAAGCCAACAAAATAAAAAGAAATGGCAAAAATTTTGCTGTCTGGAAATAGTTCTTTCCCATTATTAGCCAGGCACGGACCACTCTGTAATGAGCATGTGTTTCCAGGGAGTCCTAGGAAAGCAGCTACAGAACAAAGGCATGGCACAGGCATTGCGGTCTTCTTCAACTAGCTTTATCTCTCCTTCTCTCTCTCTCTCTCTCTCTCTCTCTCTCTCGTCAGGTTCCTCTTTTTATACCATGCCAACTGCTAACCTCAAACTTCAACCTGAGGAGCCAGAAAATAATCAAACTATCTACAGGAGTTCATACGGAATCAATAAAGATGGTTATTTTGAAAAAAGTAAAATTTGCTATTTTGACCATATTTTCTGACCCACGACTTTAACTCTCTTTGATAATAGATACAGTATAAATAACATACAGATGACTGGATATAGTACCAGTCTCTATCACAACCCTGTAATAGGTTAAAAGGTGAGAAAAATAAGTATTCCCTAATCCCAGCCCACCAATGTTCTAACTACACTCCCCAAAGGTGATTAATATAAACCACAGAGTTGGAAAATTGCCCTCGAGCATCCACAGAGAAGGTTTTCAGGTATCAATATTTGTCTTAACCTGGTGGGAACTATCCCTCCATGCCAAACCCCCACACTCAAAAAAGGCTTCCTTTCCTATACAGTGTTTTTCTGTTCAGTGAGTTGATTGATTCTTGCATTCTCATACATGATTGCACAGAAGAATTTAAATGTAATTTTTTTAAAAGAGGAAATCTAAGCTAGCCAATATTAATCATAGTTCAGTGATGTGTTAAAAACAAAGCTTTCATTGATTATGACCAGTAAAGCTGTTGGATCCATGCGGCAGCTGGTCAACAGGTGGCAGGCATTTTGTTTTATTCCTCAGAAATTTAAATTTTACCAGACTGTGCTTTTTTACATTGAAGAAACAACCCATAACTACTTAATGGGAAAAAAAAACGAGACCTAATATCTCTTTTCTAGACAAATGTAATATTTACGGAAATACAAATCCTGTTATACAGTCACCTTCTAAATTATAAGCACCTAGCTTAAAACTACTCATTCCCTAATGTCATCAGATAGCACACTACTTGCTGCTCTTTCCACTCATACTTAATCTGCATCTCATGGAAACTTTTTTTATTAAAAATTACTGGGGTGATATTGATTAATAAAATCAAATAAATTTCAAGTGTATGATTCAACGGTATGTAATATGTGTGTGTGTGTATGTGTGTGTATACATATATACATATATATTGTGTCGTGTGTAGGCAACTAAGCTGTGCTGGGCCACAGTGTCACCTGGTGGTTACTCTGTCAAATATTCTGACCTAGAGTTTCCTTGTACAAATGGTGCACACTCATTTGCAAGTCATGGTTCAGATGTCATCAGCACCCCTCTTATATTTATCCATCTTGAATACCTCACGCTCCATCTAACTTGCTAAAGTTCTAGGTGGGGAGCATAAGGAAAGGAGATATGAGGGGCAGGGAAATATTTAGAAACTGGAAAAGTAAAGGGCAACTTTCCATAATATTAAATATCTTTCTGCCAACATTCTGATACATCTCTCTTAGCGGAACATCATCTCACCCCATCCCTTGAAAATCACAATGTGTCAAGAGAAACAGATGTTACTGATGGAAGAATGGTTGAAAATACAGTATCAGAAAACTGAAAAAAAGAAAAACAAAAGTTCCATGGTCTTAGTATAATATTTTGTGTTTACAAAAGTTATGTAGGATAAAAATATAGTCATGGATAGCTGCAGTCCCAGCTTGAGTGTAAAAGCCAGGTTTACCTCTGGGAGTCAGATATGTTTAGAAAAATCTGGTAGACTCATGGGTTGAGGTCACCTCAAATTTGTTTCTAGGAGGAACTCAGATGTCTCCAGGGAAGCTACTTACTCTAAAAGGAAAGAAAAACAAACAAGTTTGCCCCAGTCTCCATCATCAGATTCTGAGGGAGACATGATTCTAGTTCCGTATAGTCAGTCGCTAAGATTTGTTGTTCCCTACCATCACCCTCTGCCACTCCATAGATTACTATCTGAGTCATAAGGAATAAAAGATGATTCAAAAAAAAAAATGAAAGAGGTATTTTTCACTAAAACCCTCTGTAAGACATTAAGGCAAAATATATTCCTGCTTTAGTGTCTACTTTGCATATAAACAATATAGCTCTACCATACCAAGAATATCAGATAGTAAGGTAGTATGATAACATGGCTCATTATGGGACCTTAATGCTGTAAAATTTGGTGCAGTTTACAACACCATCCTTTAGTTATTTTTGGAGCATCCAAAAACAGCCACTCTGTCATAATATCTTCAAAGTAAACACACACACCACCATATGCAGGGCACAAAGACCTCAGTAGACGACCTGTCCACTGCCTCCGAGCCCACTATGAGTACGTATGATCTACCCTCCAACCCCAAACAGGACCTCCCAGAAATAAGGAAGTAATAGTAATAGAAATAACGGAGTATAGGCTTTAAGAGGGCAGACTAAGAGCCAGAGAAATATGGATTACAGGAAGCTAATCATACTAACATAAGAAAAGTTTCCCTGGAATGTATTTTTACTACAATATTTCTTAATATCCCGGTGAACGTCATGTATGTAATTTCCACTTAAACATCTTCAGGAGTGTTGAAATTAAACCTCTTTAAGACAAGGTACTGATTTTCCACAGCTGCCACACCTATCGTTTGTAAAAAATTAGAACATTTACACCTTTACTTTTCCTCTCCCCCTCACTCGGTCTCTCCTAACCATATGAGTATATAGTTAATATACCGAGTATATTTGCAGTACACTGAAGAATTCCTGAGACGTCTTCAATTTCCTCTTTGTTGGAATGGTCTGCATAGGAGCATCTGTTAGAGATATTGTCGAAATTCTTTTCTGCATCCCTATAACTAAGAAGAAAACAAATTTAGCACATGGAGACATTTTTTAAAGCATCTGCGAATGTACTCACACGCATATGCACAAACAGGTAGTTTATGCTCTTAGCATAATAACATTTTAACATAACCAAAGCTTTAAGACAATTTCTGACATAATCCATCATTGCATTCAGCATTAGTAGTGTGGACATGGAATTAGAGACAATAATTAATAATAAAGCTATGTTTGAAAAAAATAAATAAGGAAAATCAAAAAATATATCAGCTTTGTATAACTAATGTTTCCTTATCTGAGTGTTTCATGGCTACTGGTAATGTTTCTATAAAGAAGCTGCCTAGAAAAAGGATAAGTAATAGTACTAATCTGGTATGCTGGCACTGTGTTGAAAGTAAATATGACTTTTTTTTTAAGTAATTATGTTTTAACCTCTGTCACAGACAGCCAAGAAGATAGCAGTATGCTACATGGAT
The DNA here is from genome assembly GCA_015472975.1 of Rousettus leschenaultii. NCBI lineage: Eukaryota > Metazoa > Chordata > Mammalia > Chiroptera > Pteropodidae > Rousettus > Rousettus leschenaultii. The sequence continues at coordinate 41,597 of BNJM01000568.1, read as the reverse complement.
AACAAGTAAGCAAATAAATTGTTTGGAGTCTGACAGAATTTGAATCATGGTCCTACCATTTTATGTATTCACATATAATTAATATGCAATATTATATTAGTTTCTGGTGTACAACGCAGTTCTTCAACATTAATATACCTAATGAAGTGACCACCATGCTACATCTCATAATCATGTCATCATACAAAGTTGCTTCAATATTGACTATATTCCCTATGCTGTACATTACATCCCCATGACTTATTTTATAAATGAAAATTTGTACCTCTTATTCCCCTTCACATTTTTTAACCATTTTCTACTTATGAGACTTTGGGCAAATAACCTAATCCCTATTAGTCTAACTTTCCTCCCTCATAAAATGGAGATGCTTCCTAGATTTCTTGTAAGGACTAAATGACAAAATGCCTATGTAATCAGATATTAACTGGAACTTTCCCAGTTGCCTCTGAATTAGAGCTAAGAAACCAAATTGAAGACAACAGGAGCTAAATGCTCCCACATTCCAAAAGAGCAGCCAGAAAGACCAGACATCTCCTTCAGAACTTAAACAGCCACTGCCACTGTCACCCCACTGCCACCTTACAGAAGCAAAGGAACGGAAAAAGTCCAAAAGGAAATCTTCAGAAGAGTTGATAACTGGCCTAGGAAGAGAGTGTTGTTTTCCCCCTCCACTACGAGAAAAGGAGACAAACGGTATACTCCCCGTGGAAGCCCAGTTGGTGAGAAAGATGTCCACCCTGAGTGAATTTGGGGGTTGCTTGTCTCATTTCTCAGTGAACATCTGCTAAGTAATTCTGGATCATCCCTCTGTGCTTGACTGGATACAGGAAGAAGGTTCCAGAAAGAGTTATAACAGGGAGAAGTAATAGCTGCTAATTGGGGGCAGACTACAGTCCCACTATTTGGCAAGGCAAAAAGAAAAAAGAAAGAGCGTCCCATGAATTAGGGAGGTGCCACTAACCGAGGCAAGCTTGAGATGTCCCATTCCCTCCTTTTCCCAATCTAGAGATTGCAGCCATGGGCAGGAATCCCACTAGCAAGAACGTGGAGTATGTTTCTCAGGTCCAGGGCATGGGTATCTAAAACGAAGCGGAGCCCACACTTAATCACACCCAAGAAACAACTATTACTACCACTAGTGAATTCAAAAAGCCTTCTGCCATTTTTCCATTTCGTTCTCACCTGATAAAACAGCTTAGGGGAGAAAGGGATCTAGAAAGGAGTGGGCTGAAGCAGAGGAATGAAAAAAACCACATCATTATCTTCTATACACTACATTCCAAGTTCCTCAGCCCTAGCCTGACCTAGGCGAAGAGAAATACAAGAGTGAGACTGGATATGAGATTGAAGGTTTCAATTGGTCTGTAGTGGACTTTATATTCCCTCAAAGTATTTGAAAATCTGCCCAAGCTAATGTCAAAGGGGACTCATCCTAGCACGTCTGAAGTGATTAGAGAGAACAAATCAAATGGTTTTATGTTTGCATACCTCACTGAAATCAGACTCCAATAAACCAGTTAGGCAAAATGCTTACTACAGTTTCTAGAATGCAAGATTCACTCAATAAAAGGTTGAATGGGAAGCACAGGTGTGAAATACAAATACAAGGTTATTTTTAAATCAACTTCTAACATTTTCACCAGAGTGACCTTGGACAAAATGTTTTCTCTCACACCTTCAATTTACTCATCTGTACCATGATTCTATGAAATAGATATTTAGGTGTAAATAAAATAACAGACATAAAGTGCCTAGAATATTGCCTCAAACACAGGGAACAATCCAGAGATATTAGCTTTCATCTAACTTCTTGAACTTTGTTTTTATTCAATAAGATAGTTTGTTAACCTTCCTAAACAGATGAAAAAGAAGCTAGGTCATGTTTTAGATAACATAATTTATAGCCACAAAATCTGACCATGGGAGCATAAGTAGTATCATTGAAGTTTGTTTCCCAGAATAATCAGGATTCACTCACTTCTAATTTCACTTCTAATGTTCTATTGAAATTATTCTAGCTTAATCCTTATTCAATTATCAAAAGAAAAAGAGAACAGACGGTTCACTGTATAAAACAAACACAGGGCCCAGAGTGATAATTGGAGTAATAGAACTTAATTTTAGATGACTACAGGAAATGGTGTCCCAGGCCAATGTGAGGTTGGCAGCAGTCTTACCCCGGTACTAGCACAATGATGCTTACCCTGGCAAAAAGCATTAAATAAATGGCATGATTCTGAATACATATTTATTTATATTTTAGTGTATAACGTATATAATGAATGAACATTACATCTTAGAAAGACTGAATATCATCTATTTTCCAATCATAGTTTTAAAGAAATCTGCTTTGTCTACACTGCCATAGTAATCCATTGTGTGTGTGTGTGTGTGTGTGTGTGTGTGTGTGTGTGTGTGTGAGCTATAGACCAGTAAGAGTAATATATGGTAAACATGAGTGAGGTCAGTTGGGTTAGGCACTCCAGAGGCAGAAATTTAGGTTAACAAAATAATCTAAACTCTGTAAGAAGAAAGCTGTAGCTGGTACATGAGCTGGGCATGTCTAGCTCCTGATGCTAAACAACTGATTACAAACTTTTAAAGGCTCAAGGAGAACAGAGAAAGGATAGACAAGGAAGATAAATGGAAAGGCAATCAATGAAAATTGGGGTGCAAAGAAGTCAGGGATTAAGAGTGATAATGATGATTCAATAACTGTATTGATTATCTTTGTGCATGAGGCACTATATTAACTACTTTATGTAATACGACGATATGTTATTATCATTAACATTTCACTTAAACTTCACCCCAACCCTGCAATTATTCTCATTTTAAAAATGAGAAAACTTTGGCTGAGAGGTTAAGAAACCTGCCCAAGATCATTCAAAGGCAGAATCTGACTTTAAGTCTAATAAATCTGGTGTCTACTTCCAAATCACATTTCTCAGTCCCCTGCTCTATACTACACAACAAAGATGCACAGAAAGAAGGAAGGACAACAGATAATGCAAGGATGACATCGGAAACAAATGTCAACATAAACTGAGTTTTCCTCAATACTGAACTCCTTTAAATTCCTAAGGGAACCCCGCCTGTCTTCTACCTACCCTCTGATTCCTCACAATTCTTTCCACCCCACATTGCCAGAAAACCTAATGCATTCCCTAGAAACTTGAGTTAAAGTGGCACAAAGATGTATACTCTCAACACCCTTTTTTCTCATTTCAGGTTAAGGGAAGAAGACTGTACTACACGAACAAGAAGCTATCCAAGTGAAAATGCTTGTGCAGAATTTATACAATAACCAACACTTACCACAAAGTCAATCTGACACACAGTGGCAGAACATTAAGCATAAATGGAAAACCATGCAGATAAATCAGTATAAATTGGCTATAAAGAAAAGAGTCCTGGATACCAGAACTATAATTTTAGAACTGTAATGGGCACTGGAGATTATTTCAACCCCTCATTTTAGAACCCCCTCCCAAGCCTAATTTATTCTTTTATCCACTATATACCTACCTCTGTGCACATATTTCTAGGGTGCAATTTATTCATTTGTTCACAGTCCTCCACCTCTCCCCCAAAAAACTGTTAATCCCTCCTACTTACCAAGCACTCACAAAGGTGGACGAATATAGAAAAAAATAAGATAAATAACTAAAAAATAAACAAGATAATATAAGTTCATGATAAGCACTATGAAAGGTAATAATAAAGAGTAATATAATATGATAAAAAATGATTGGGGTTGGAGACTTGAGGTAGGGGATGGAGGGCTACTTTAGATTAGGTGGTCATGCCCCTTCTGAAGAGATCACATTTAAACAGACACCTAAATATATAAAAAGAATAATCTACACAAACATCTGGGGACAGAGCATTCCAGGAAAATAGAACAGTACGTGCCAAGACCTTGAGAATGAACAAACTCGGTATAGTCGAGAAACTAACAGATGGCTGGAGTAGAGCGAAATAGGGAGAGTGGAATGAAATCAGAGAGGTAAGCAGAGGACAGATCTCAGGAAGACTTCAGGTTTCATTTTATCGCAGTTAGTCACTATATGGCTCAAAAAAGGAATTTCAAAGTGTGGTCCCTGGTCTAGCAGCATCACTAACCTGGGAACTTAGAAATGCCAGTTCTCGAGCCACTCTTAGATATACCTGATCAGAAAGTCAGAGGGTAGGGCCCAGCAATTTGACTTTTAACAAGTGTGACAAGTGATTCTGATGCACATTACACTTGAGAACCACTGGTTTCAAGTAAGAAAGTGACATAATATAATTTTTAATCACTTCTCTGCAGTGAAAATATGTTAAGGGACAGGAGTGGGAGCCAGAAAACTAGATAGGAATCTTTAGATGAGAGATGATGGTGACAGTGGAGACGAAGAGAAAACTTATCACGTTGCATGAATAAATTATTTCAGCACTCATTTTGCCAACTTGAAGAAATAAATGAACGAGTGAATGGGTAAGTTAAAGAATAGAATAAATGTTTAAAGATAAAGTTGCCGAGATACAGAGATGCTATCTTATTCCCTAACAGGAGACTCCATCGGCTTCTCCCTCCCAATCTCCCATCTGCATAAACCTCTGAACAGCTCTTCCTTGCATTTAAGTCTGGATCTTGGAAACTGAAAGAATTTCTATGGGCTACAGCTATATAAATTCATTAAGAAGCAGAATCATACAATCCTGGAGCTCTAATAAATAAAGCAGATCCAAGGGCAGAGTTTCAAGGGAAAGGAAAGGGAGGATGGGAAGGTGAGTGGTCAGAGGCTGAATAAAGAAATTTAGAAGAGGACTAGCTTCCACTCCATTATCG
>BNJM01000562.1:54232-69856 GCA_015472975.1 Rousettus leschenaultii | reverse complement strand
TCTGGATTTATGCAGGAGGAATAGGCAGAGTCCACATAGACAGACCTGAGACACATGGGGTCAGAAATTTACATAAAAAATGATAGTGTAGAAAACATATATTTTTCTTTTGGCTGTGAGGTGGTGGTTAACAACCCTCCTGCATGTTAGAGCCCCTGATGCCCAGGCCCACCCCACCTCCAGATGCCTTTGCCAGGTGGTCTCTGCTGCCCCCTGGTGGCTGCTAAGCACTGGCTGTGCAGGTGCAGGGGCGTTCTATGTCCAGGTTTATATAAATTCAGAACCTATGGCTCAGGTTCTGATTCCCTGACCCTCAGACTGCTGGCCCAGGGGAGAAATATCTATGCTCTTTTATGCGACCCCTGCCTTTCTCAAGAGCAGGCACAGGAGGCTCAGAGCACCCACGAAAATATGATCAGGTTCATTTTGACTTGGAGGGGGCGGGGCTTTCCTGAAGCATCACTGCACATTACTCTGTGCTGCTGGGTGGTCATGAGTGTGGTTCTAGGTTTTGGACCAGGGAGCACAGGATTCAGGGGCTTCCTCTCACTGGTGCCCTCTGCTGGTGTAGGGCCCACACAGGGCAGTGGAGACTACAGCTCCAAAGACAGACAGACCACTCACCCAACAGACACTGATTCAGACCCACGTTGACTGGCACACATTCCACCCTGGGGAATCAGTGTGAACCAGACACAGCCCCTGTCTCTCAGTTACCACTGTGCTGTTGGTTCAGCAGAGCAAACACACTTGTTTGAGTGACACAGCAGGCAGACTCCCCTCCTTCCCCCTTCATCTTGCCTTAAGTATTCACTTATCCCCAGGCAGTTGCTAATCTCACTTCCCTATTGGCCAGGATTCATCTCGAGGCTCAGTGCTGGTCCTTGGATATGTTGGTCGGCTCGGCTTCTTTCCAAGGAACGTTTGTTCTTGTGGCATAAATAAACAGACTAGATTCAGGCAGTGTCTTTCCTCTTGAACCTGGATGTGATGGCTGGAGCTGCAGCAGCCATCCTGAGCTCCGATTTCAAAAAGAATGAAAGCGAAGCCTTTGCAGTAGTGCTGGTGGACCAGAAAGCGAGAAAAATGTGGGACCTCATTAGATTCCTGAGTTTCTGGAGAACAACGAAATGACTCTAGACTTATTGTTGCAGGAGAGAAATAAGCTCCTGTCTGTTCATGCCTCTGATTGTCATGTGTGTGTTCCTGCATTCACAAAATGCATGACTAATGATGGTGATAATACAAATCAATCAATTCAAATAATGATAAGGATATGATACTGAGGCTCTTGGTGACATCCAGATAAATGGTTGATTCCGTTAAAAAATGACAGGCAGGTACTGTGCGGTGAGAGGCTGAAGGAGCCTCTCCGGTGAGGCAACGCTGGAGCTGCTGTCGGGATGGGAAGATGAACAATAACAGGAAGTGTGTCTGTGGAGAGCGAGGTCAGTGCCCTGTGTGGAGCGTCTGGTTGGTCTGAAAATGAAAGACAGAGAGAACATTTTATTTTGTCTTCTTTTTTGAAAGAGACTGTCTATTGGGTGAAGGCTTGAAAGCAGACAGGATTTTTGTTGTTTTCATTGTGTGTTTTGTTTCTGCTTTTATCATTCTGGAGACAAAGCTCCACTCTCTCCTACGTGCGCTGTCTGGAAGGAGAGCTCGGCTCTGGACACTCTGCTCCCTCTCTGTGTGGAACCTGTGTCCTCTCTCTGACTGCTTTTATGCTTGTGCATTCGACGCTAGTTTAAGGAATTTGATCATGATGCAATTATGAGCTTCCTTCACTAAAAGATATGTTTATTTCTTCAGATGATCCTGGCCGTTTGTCCCAGAGCCACAGATACTGAGGGCTGCGGGGTCTGGTCATAGGAAACCACAGAGCCTGCACAAGAAGAGAAGAGAAAGGACTGAGGATGAAGGGCCCAGAACCAGAGGTCCAAAAACTGTTCTATCTGGGGAGAGCTCAAGGTTTGGCAGAGGAACATCTCAGGGTCTTATGGGGACTGAGATGTAGGCAGAGCCTCGGGGGCAGCACCTGTGCAGAGAATGAGGAGAGGCAACAGGTGTGGGGTTCAGGACATAGTAGGGTCTCCTCAGAGCTCTGTCTCCTGAGACCTCACAGAACCGCGGCCCCTCTTATTCCTTTCTCAGTCTTTTGGGGGGTGGTGATATTTTAGAATATATGCAAATGTACTCATCATCTGGGTTTCTCTCTTTCTTTCCTTTAATACCTACGGCACCTGGTCTTCCTAGTTGATCGCTCATCCAAGTACTAACGAGCTCTGACCATGCTTAGCTTCTGAGATCAGAGGAGATCAGGCTTGCTTAGGGTCGCATGTCCCAGACTCATCTCTGTTTCTTGAGGGAGGAGTTAGCAGATCATTCTCACCAACTAGAGGGGGCAGGGCAGGTGACTGAGGAGGAAGGAGCAGAGTCCCCAGCTGCTTCAAGCTGCTTCTAAGAAAATCAGCCATGGACTCTAACTTTCATGATCACAGTCACTTTCCTGGGGTGCAAAAACATAGTCACTGTCCCAAATCGTTCTGGCCTGCGGCCTGTCCTTTGCTGGCTTAGCAGGGCTGTGGGCCTTCCAGGACCCTGGCCATTGGGCTGAGCTGGGCCCACTGAGAGATAAGTGACAACCCCCGATTTAGCAGGTGCTGGTCAATGGGCGCTGACCACTTCCAGCCCGAGGGAATAAGACGGACTGTCTCGATTTCCTTCTGCAGGCTGAACCTTGGACACAGCCAATTTGCAGGCGGGTCTCCAGCCAAGGCTCCACCCTGGCTGCTCCTGCCTGCAACTCTGCTGCCCCCTGCTGGAGGAGAAGTGCTCAGACCAGGACCTTCCTTCTTGTGGGTCACACCAAACCACCTGTCACTTGAGAAGTTGTAGCCTAAAGAATCCAATCCTCTCTGTGCCACTGAGACCCTTGGCTTGTGCTGCCCAGCCCAGCACAGAAAGGTGGAATAAGGGGTTTGGGAAGTGGCAGGTAAATTTCCGTAACCAGTACCAGGGTCAAAATGTCCTGTATTTATCCTTTGATTTTATGAACAGAATTCAGGGACCAAGATAAAAAGTACATCTCCTACAAAAATAGAAAAGTCAGAGAAAACCGTGTGACACTTTGTAGGCCACCTCTTTTCCTCCGTGTTTTGGAAGCAAGACTGTTGCCTTTTCTACTCAAATATGAGCAGCTGTGTCGTCACTCGGACGGCTGAACTTCTTGCACTGAAGCTCAGGTGTGCACGTGTATCATCACCATCATCATCACCACAGCCGTCATAGTCATTATCACTAATATTATTTCCAATTCATCACAAACCTCTCAGACTCTATGGGGTAGGAATTCCGCACTACACTTGCCTGACATTTTGATGACCTGGGAACCTCATGCTACCAGGACTTGGACCATATTCATCTCCCAGAAGCATTGTCTATACTGACCCCCTGTCCTTGGATTCCTCAGAGAAAAGAGAGAAGATTCCAAGACCTGGTGCCCACTCACTGAGACTCCCGTCGAGTCCTGTTTTTGGAGTTTGTACCATTTAATTGGGAAAATAAAACCTCTGAAAGTCATTGTGGCTTTTCTCATTACATACGATGTAAAGTTCAGGCCCAGAGAGATTCACAGAAAACAGAGAAAAGTGGAGCGAGGTCAGAAGAGAAGCCCAGTGGTCCCAGGTCCCAGATTCAGACCCTGGCTCTTTAGGGCAGCACTTGACCAGGGCGGGAGGGAGGGAGACCGAAGACTGGACTGGGTGGCAGGGCTTGTGTCCCCCTGGCTCATTGCTGTCTTCATCATGGCCTGGCCATCATAGGATGACATCTTAGTTCTCAGGTTGGTCTGTCGTCAATATCGTTATATTCGTTTTTCCATAGTGAGTTCATTTTCAAAAGTATTTATATAGTAACGAGTCTTAATGTTTGCTCTTTGAGTCCACATTTCTAATGTTTCATTTATTTTAGCTGATTCATATTATTTTGCTATCTTTTCTTCTGACGGAAGAGTGCCTTTTATTATTACTTGTATTATAATTCCGTTCATGGTTGAGGCTGCCAGTTATTGGGTATCTGAAATTTTTAATTTCGTTTAAGTTTTTTTAGTCCTATGACTTACTGATTCTCTTTTCATTTTTAAAGTCTTTTTCTGTGTGTGTGTATGTGTGTGTGTGTGTTTTAATTTGCAGTCTGTGTTGCTTTGTCTTCCAGTTGACTAATCTCTTCTTCTGCAGTATTGCATCTGCTGTTCATCTCAATCCTTGTTTTCTTATGAGAGTCATGGAGGTTTCATCTCTAAAAGTTTGATTGGGATCTTTTTATGTTCTTCTCTGTCTTCTTTGTACCTGTTTCGTTATTCAGACAAAATTTGAATCAAGACTGCAACTATGACTGTGACTTACATACCCAGGCTTCTCACCAGGCCTTGGACCATGTATTTCAGATACATCGGCCCCACGACTGCATGAGCTATTGCTTAAAATACCTCTCTCTCCCCCCCCCTCTCTCTCTCTCTCCCTCTCTGGCACTCTATCTCTCTCTTTCCCCCCATTTTTTCTCTTATGTGTATACTTTCACAAATATAGTGACATATTGTTATTTTTTCCTTTTGGGAATATGACTAGGTTTTATAGACATTAACAAATAAAAATCTTTCTATATTTATCCATGCGGTTACCATATCTAATATTGTGTATTTCTTTGTAGAGATTCACATTTCTAGGTATCATAAAACAGAAAGGTGAACAGAGTAACGAGGTGCCCTACACTGTTTCTGCTCTTCAGTCCTGCACATGATCAATTCTAGAAGATTTGGCACTTTGATCATGTACAATATTGCTTTCTTTTTTGAATGGTATTTTCACTGGGTAAAGGATTCAAAGTTGACAAGTTTTTCCTTTCACTGCTTTCATGAGAAATCCGACCTCCTCATGACCGTTGTCCCCCTGTAGACAAAGTGTCTTTTTTCTCTGGCTTCTTTGAACAGTGTCTCTTCATCATTGATTTCTAGCAATACCACAAGGCCTATGTTGGTGCTGCTTCCATGTTTCCTGAGGCTGAGGTTCATTGGGTTTCTTGGATATATTTGTTTATGGCCTCACCAAATATGGCAAATTGATTCCTATAATTTCTTCCAATACTTTGTCTATTTACCAGATCCTTGTTCTTCTTGTTTTTCTCAGAGATCCAAATTACACACAATTTAGGCTGTTGAAGTTATCCTACATTAACTGAAATTAAATCAGATTTCGGTCTTTTTAACTCCTAGGTTTCATTTTGAATAGTTTCATTCACAATGTCATCAATTTCACTCATTTCTTTGGAAGCATCTACTATGACTTCAGTCTCATTCAGTGTTTTTTAAAATCTCAGACTATATATTCCATCTTTATGAAATTGATTATATATATTTTAGAATGTCTTTAATTACTATTCTTACATGTTCAATCTCACCTCTATCCACAAATAAAATGAAATGTAATTATAAGGATTGTTTATGTGTCCTCGGTTGGCACAGCTTCCACAGAGCTGCTGAGGGCTGGGAGGAGGGGCCCACCTGGAATCTGAGGTCTGGAAACTTGGCCCAGACATGCTCATAGCATTGTCTACAATCCTTCTGGGTTTGCAGGAGTGTGTGACGGACGGGGAAGGCAGTTTTTGTCGCACTTCCCCATCTGCCTGTGTCACTGTGAGCTTTACCACTATCATCCCAAGCAGCACAGTAATAGTCGGCCTCGTCTTCAGCTTGGACCCCACTGATGGTTAGGGTATCTGTGTCCCCTGAGTGAGAGGCAGAGAACCGGTCAGGGATTCTTGAGGGCCGCTCTTTTTTACCAGAAACGACCATTACAGGAACCTGACCAGGCTTCTGCTGTACCCAGGTGGGATAATATTTTTTTACTCTCTCTCCCTGGCAGGTGATCCTGGCTGTCTGTCCAACGGCTACAGACACTGCTGGTGTCTGAGACACAGTAGAAGAGGCCACAGAACCTGTAAGAGAGGAGAGGAAGGTGGGTGTGAGGGTGAGGGTCTCATTCCCAGAGGGCGCACACCCTGCAGCATTCCCTGTGCTCAGCTGAACATCAGGGCCAGACTGCTCCGTGGTTTCTCTGAAGGCCAAGTCCTGGGCAGAAGCACCTGTGCAGAGAGTGAGCAGGGGAAGCAGAAGGGTCCAGGCCATGATGGAGACACCCCAGCTTCTGCCTTTGTGCCCTGACCTGGGGTGTGACATCCAGGCTGCCCTTATACTCTGCAAGAAGGGGTCCGCATGCAAATCTACTTCCTCCTCCTTGTGGCCTTATCTGGTGTCTCCTTGCTCAGCAGAAAGGGTTCCGTTTATAGGAGTCTGTGAAGTGGGCTCTAACCATTATGCCTGTGCCAGGTTCCCAGAGCTCTCTGAGGTGTTGAGTGAGACAGTGCTGACCCCTGATACAGTACCTGCACACACAGCTCAGGCTAGCCCTGAGCCTCTTCCTTGGGCATGCAGAGACCTCTCAGTCCTCCTCTCTAGTGAAGAGGTCATCCATGAAGCTGAAGGGTGTGCTTACAGGGGCAGTGGTCACGCTGGGGGATGAGAGGGCAGATTCCATGATTAGACACAGTGGAATTGGTCATGGACCTCGCAGGTAACCTTTTCTATTATGTCTTAGAATAAAAGCCATAAGAGAACTATGGGGTGTAGATTAAGGCAAAAATTCTTGATGACACCAGATGCATGATTTCTAAAAGGAAAGATTAATACATTGGACCACAACAAAGTTAATATTTGGCTTTGCAACACAGGCTGAAAACTATAAACAATTGCTACCAGAAAGAACCAAATAGCCCATAAACAACTAGTGTTCGGAGTATAAAAAGAACTCTCAAAACTAAACAGTAAAAAGACAACAGAATACAATGCATTTAGAACATGGAAAATTGATGAGCACAGAGATTTTGTGGAAGAGAATCTAGAGTGAGGGCAACAAGGACGTGGGAAGCTGCTCATCATTAGCTATCGGCGAAATGCAAATGAGAAGCACAGTGCAGAGTCACCACAGGCCTCGCAGAATGGCTGAAGGAAACAGCGACAACAGCCAGCACCTGCAACGATGTGGGAAACCGAGACCACTCATGCCCCGCCGGGGGAAACGTGAAATGGTACGGACACCCCGGAAAGTGTGGCAGCTTTAAAAAGTGACAGAACGAAATCGGTGGTTAACTACCATACTGTTAAGGGTGGAAAATTTTCAAATGGCCAACTTCTGCTTCCATTGTTTAATGTTACACAGGGTGTAGTTCTAGGAGATATTCTGTGCTAAGATATGCTAACGTTAAGGGTGTAGTTATCCTGTGTAAACGTGTGTTAATGGCCAGCCTCTGCTTCTGTAAACCTGCTTGCTTGCTTGCTAGAGGCAGTTTTGGGGAGAGTCAGTCGCTGGTCGGCTAATAAAGGCTCATAATTAATCTCAACTGGCTCCGTGAGTCTTATTTTGATCGCACCACAACAATACAACCCAGCAGTAACGTGTTGTATACTTATTTCAGAAAGCTATAAACTTACGGTAGCAGAACTTCCCGAATGTTCATAGCGCCCTGGTGCCTAACGTCCCAAAGTGACAACAACCCAGATGCCCCTCCACGGTGGATGGTTAAACGGACAGTGGTCCACCCGGAGCGTGGAATACCACTCGGCAAGGAGAAGGGAAGAAGTCTTCATGCAACCACCATTTTACAAGGGTTTATGCCGAGTGACAAAGATCAATCCCAGAAGGCTAAATATGGGACACTGTATACCTTTATTTCTATAGATGTTTACTACAAAGAGAAAATTGTAGAATGGAGGGTCACTGAGATGTTGCCGGGGCTGAGGGGCACAAAGGGCACTCGGAGGGAGGAGGTGGGTGTCGTTACAAGAGGACACACGGGGCACCCTTGTGCTGATGGAAGTGTTTTGTGTTTTGATTTCATTGTTGGATACGTGAACCTACACGTGGAATAAAATCACATAGATGTAAACACACACACAATAACTATAAAGAGAAAGAGGTAATGAAAAAGAAACTAAGAACATGAGATACAGAAACACTGAACAGTGAAAGAGGACATAAACGATGGAAATAAACAGAGGGAGGAGTTGGGGGGCAGAGGGAGCCTGAGGAGGAAGGACCCCTCCTCAGCACGCGCTCACTCCGGCCCGGCCTCCCTGTCACACTCTCGGCCACATCAGCTCCAAGTCCCTCCATGTGCAGGTCCTGGACCTATTTCAGCTGCTTCCTGCGTTAATCTGTCAACAGCTCATCGGCACAGGAGATACCACACGTGAGAGAAAGGCACGAAATGACATTCCTTCTCGAGACTTGTGAAGGCCACTGGCTAGACTAGTATTCCTTCCTCCTTTTCTGTTTCAACAGCCAAATTGAACATAATTGATATCCCAGAAGTACTTTACACATAAATTTTATGATCTGGCCTCAGAATCACATAGCAATCTCTGAAAACCAAGCCTCAGGTTTAGAATAGACAACGAAAGGGACAGTTGTTCACACCGTTCACTTGTCACTGTCACATGACAAGAGCTGACCATGGCCTCCTCCTGAGACCCTGACTTTGCTGTCACCGGGACCTCCCCCTTGTGGGGTCTCAGGGAGGAGCTGGGAGGATGAGATTAGCAGAGGGAAGAATCACAGGTCTCAGTGTCCTGGGGAGGGAGAGAGAGACCCTCACCCTGAGTCCCTGAGTCTCTTCCCCTTTGTATCACCGTTATATATATACTGGGTTTGGCCCTCAAAGCTCTGAGCTGTACCACGGTAATACCCAGCCTTGTCCTCAGGATGGCGTTTGCAGATGGTTAAATAGCGGTCAGCCCCACAGCTGGAGACCCAGTGGTGATCAGAGATCCTGTGTCCCTTACTGTGGCTTCCATCACCTTTAACCTTCAACACATACTGAGGGGCCTTCGCTGCTGTCTGTTGACACCAGTGAATGTAGAAGGTGCTGTGCTCACCGCTCAGAGTGCAGGTGAGCTTGGCCGAGACTCCCAGGGAGGCAGATGCGGATCGGCCTGGCTCAGAACAACCATACCACAGAAGCCTGGAAACAGATGCAGAAATGAGGCCGAATGCACCAGAGTTGGAACAATTGTCCCTCCAGACTGTGCTTAGAGGGGAATTATCAGGTAGGGCAACACCTGTGTGCCCTGGGAACACTCTGATCCGTGGGGAAAACGAGAGGCAGAAGGTAGAAGGGAACCGACTCCATGGTGGGGAAAGGTTTCCAGGCTCTCTGCCCTGAGGCCACACAGCTGGGACAGGCTCTCCAAGCTCCTGTCGTATCCTCTCTGCTTACAGCTGCAGAGGGAGGAGCCTGAATGCAAATCTCCTCTCTTCCTCCCCCAGTGTGTCTGTCTCCACTCTTGTCTGAGCTCTGAGCCTCAGAGCCTCATGCTGGTAACTTCCTGAGGTCAGCAGGAGGGCAGGTGTGGGCTTCAGAGTGGAAAGTTCATTCTGTGCAGCACAAGTGTCTTCAAAGAGGCCTCAGTCATGCCCTTTGCACTGACACAGCCCTGGGGAATTGGACCCATTAGGGTCCTCAAACCAGGACCCACAGTGCCCCCTGGTGCCCGCAGAGTGAATGTCATCCTACGTATGTAGCTAATTCAGCAAAATGACTGCTTGGGAGCCCTTAAGGGATGCTGACTCTTCGTGTTTCTCCAAACCCCCCTCAGTGAATATCTTAATAAGCCAATATCGACCCTGTGCTGAAGGCACGGCCTCTCCTCCGGTCTAATGAGAAGGAAGCCTTCCCTGTGAGGCTAATGAATTTTTCAAAATCTCCCACACAGGGATGATGAGACAAGATTCTAAACATGTGGACTGAAGCCAGAGTCTGACCTTTCGACCCCCTCCCTGCCTTGCCTTTCACCCTCCCCCATATCGTCATCCTCCCCTTTCCCACGTTCATGGGCCTCTCCTGTCACAACCCTCAGGGAGAATGGAGCGTCTGCATAGAGCTCAGGTTTCCCTGCTGAGCGAATCTGTGTTTAATGGGAGGTGGGCTGTGTGCACAGAGATGGGAAACTCAGTCTGCTCCCTCGTGACAGACAACTCGGGACCACGTGTCAACGAAACATGGAGAGTCAGGTGACTAGTCAGGCTCCTGTGTCAGGCTCGGATCCTTTCAGTGAGATCAGGATTCCTTTCATTCTTTTTTCTCTCTCTTTTTTTTTTGTTCCCTTTGAATAAAAACTGAATGAATACTCTTTATTTATTATTTTATTTATCATTTACTTTTATTTATATTTCTTTCTGTGACCACATATTTGACTACTTTTAGCCCATCTACCACCCCTTTTTCCCCTACACCCCTACTCTGTGGTAACCACTAGACTTTTGTCCATGTCCATGAATCTCTGTTAGTTTGTACTGTTTGTTTGTTGCTTTTAGGTTTATAAGGATTCCTTTTCTAACGTGGTCAAGGCCACTGAGATGGACACCTGTCAGTACCAGAAGACGATCCTTTCAATTTCATGACGCCTAATTGGCAATAAAGCATGTTTCACCACATATCCCTGCCAGATGTATTGATTTTCAAACCTAGTCCTGCTAAAGATGTGATGAAACAATTTCACTTACAACAGCAGATGATGTTTCCATGGACTCGGTGTGTGAAGCGCTGCGGTGATACCTGTGCAGAGACAGGACGACCCCACGGCTCGCCCCTCAGAGTCGGGTCTAAAGAGACAGTGGAAGAGAAGGCGAGTGCTCCGTGCCTCAGACTCACCAAATTTGGCAAATTAATGCCTATCAGTTCTTCCAATACTTTGTCTATTTACCAACTCCTTCCTCTTTTTGTCTCCCTCAGGGACCCAAATAACACACTACATGGCTGTGTGAAGTTCGCCTACGTTAACTGAAGCTTAATCGGATCTACAGTCTTTTTTCTTTCTGTGTTTCATTTTGAATAGTTTCATTCACCATGTCATCAATTTCACTCATTTCTTTTGAAGCATCTACTTTGACTTCAGTCTCATTCAGTGTTTTTTTAAATCTCAGACCATGTATTTCATCTTCTTGAAATTGGTTATGCATTTTTAGAATGTCTTTAATTACTGTTCCTAAGGTGTTCAATCTTACCTCTCTACCCACAAATAAAGTGAAATATAATTAAAAGGATTGTTTATGTATTCTTCATTGGTACAGCCTCCACAGAGCTGACTGAGGCTTGGAGGAATGGGCAGCCTGGAATCCGAGGTCTGGGGACCTGGGTCAGACCTGCTCATCGCATTGTCTACAATCCTTCTGGGTTTGCAGGAGTGTGTGACACAGACGGGGAAGGCTGTTTTTGTCTCACTTCCCCATCTGCCTGTGTCACTGTGAGTGTTATCACTTCTATCCCAAGCAGCACAGTAATAGTCGGCCTCGTCTTCAGCTTGGACCCCACTGATGGTTAGAGTGGCTGTGTCTTCTGAGTCAGAGCCAGAAAACCGGTCAGGGATTCCTGTCGGCCTCTTATTATTACCATAGACGACTGTCACGGGGGCCTGACCAGGCTTCTGCTGTACCCAGGTGGGATACCTTTTTTTTAGGACCTCTCCCTGACAGGTGATGCTGGCTGTCTGTCCGGGGGATACAGACACTGCTGGTGGCTGAGACAGGCTAGAAGAGGCCGCAGAACCTGTGAGAGAGGAGAGGAGAGGTGAGTGTGAGGGTGAGGGTCTCATTCCCAGAGGACGCACACCCTGCAGTATTCCCTGTGCTGAGCTGAACATCAGGGCCAGACTGCTCCCTGGTATCACTGGAGGCCAAGTCCTGGGCAAAAGTACCTGTGCAGAGAGTGAGCAGGGGAAGCAGAAGGGTCCAGGCCATGGTGGAGACACCCCAGCTTCTGCCTGTGTGCCCTGAGCTGGGATGTGACATTCAAGCTGCCTTTTACTCTGTAAGAAGGGGACCTTATGCAAATCCACTTGCCGTATTGGGTGTCTCCTTGCTCAGCAGAAAGGGCTCTGTTTATAGGAGTCTGTGAAGTGGGCTCTAACCACAATGCCTGTGCCAGGTTCCCAGAGCTCTCTGAGGTGTTGAGTGACACAGTGCTGACCCCTGATTCAGTACCTGCACACACACCTCAGGCTAGCCCTGAGCCTCTTCCCTGGGCTTGCAGAGACCCCTCATTCCTCCTCTCTAGTGAAGAGGTCATCCATGAAGCTGAGGAGAGTGCTTATAGGGGCAGTGGTCACGCTGGGGGATGAGAGGGCAGATTCCATGATTAGACACAGTGAAATTGGTCATGGACCTCGCAATAATCTTTTTTATTATGTCTTAGAATAAAAGCCACAAAAGAACTTTGGGTTCTAGAGTAAGGAAAAAATTCTTGATGATACCAGATGCATGATTTCTAAAAGGAAAGATTAATACAATGGACCACAACAAAGTCAATATTTGGCTTTCCAAATCTATCTAAAAGGGATAAAAAGCAGCTAACAGAAAGAACCAAATAGGTCATAAACAACTCGTGATCGGAATATAAAAAGAATTCTCAAAACTAAACAATAAATAGACAACAGAATACAATGCATTTAGAACATGGAAAATAAATAAGCACTGAGATTTTGTGGAAGAAATACTAGAGTGAGGGCAACGAGGACGTGGGAAGCTGCTCATCATTAGCCATCAGCGAAATGCAAATGAGAAGCACAGCGCAGAGTCACCACAGGCCTCTCAGAATGGCTGAAGGAAAACAGTGACCACAGCCAGCACCGGCAACGATGTGGGAGACCGAGACCACTCATGCCCCGCCGGGGGAAACGTGAAATGGTACAGACACCCCGGAAAGTGTGGCAGCTTGAAAAAATGACAAAACTAAATCTGTGGTTACCTACCACACGACCCAGCAATAACGCGTTGGGTACTTATTTCAGAAAACTTCACACTTATGTTCTCAGAAAAACTCTCCAAAATGTTCACAGCACCCTTTTGCCTAATATCCGAAAGTGGGAAGAATCCAGATGCCCCTCCACGGTGGATGGTTAAACAGACTGTGTTCCATCCCGATTGTGGAATACCACTCAGCAAGGAGAAGAGGGGAAGTCTTCATGCAACAATAATTTGAGGAATCTACAAGGGATTATGCTGAGTGAGAAAAGTCAAGCCAATAGGCTACAGACTTTTATTTCTATAGATGTTTATTGCAAAGACAAAATTGTGGAATGGAGAGTCATTTAGCTGTTGCCACGGGTGAGAGGCAGAAAGGGCGCTTGGAGGGAGGAGGTAGGTGTTGTTACAATAGGACACATGGGGGACCCTTGGGATGATGGAAGTGTTTTGTGCTTTGATTTCATTATTGGATTCGTGAATCTACGCGTGGAATAAAATAGCATACATGTAAGCACACGCAATAATTATAAAGAGAAAGAGGTAATGAAAAAGGAAGAAAGAGCATGGGATATGACAACACTGAACAGTGATATAGGATGTAAACAATGGAAATAAACAGAGGCAGGAGTTGGGGGCAGAGGGAGCCTGAGGAGGAAGGACCCCCCCTCAGCACGCGCTCACTCCAGCCCGGCCTCCCTGTCACACTCTCGGCCACATCAGCTCCAAGTCCCTCCATGTGCAGGTCCTGGACCTGTTTTAGCTGCTCCCTGGGTTAATCTGTCAACAGCTCATCAGCCCAAGAGATACCACACGTGAGAGAAAGGCACGAAATGACATTCCTTCTTGAGACTTTGCGAAGGCCACTGGCAAGACTACTACTTCTTCCTCTTTGTTTTTTTTTTTCTTTTTTTCCAAATTGAACATAATTGATATCCCAGAAGTACTTTACACATAAATTTTATGATCTGGTCTCAGAATCACCTGGCAACCTCTGAAAACCAAGCCACAGGTATAAAATAGACAATGAAAGGGACACTTGTTCACACCGTTCACTTGTCACTGTCACGTGACAAGAGCTGACCATGGCCTCCTCCTGAGACCCTGACTTTGCTGTCACCAGGACCTCTCCCTTGTGGGGTCTCAGGGAGGAGCTGGGAGGATGAGACTAGCAGAGGGAAGAATCACAGGTCTCAGTGTCCTGGCGACGGAGAGAGAGACCATCATCCTGAGTCCCTGAGTAACTTCCACTATGTATCTCTTTCATATATATACTGGGTTTGGCCCTCAAAGCTCTGAGCTGTACCACAGTAATACCCATTCTCATCCTCAGGATGGGGTTTGCAGATGGTTAAGTACGGGAATCCCCACACCTGGAGACCGAGAGGCGATCAGAGATCCCGTGTCCCTTGCTGTGGCTTCCATCACCTTTAACCTTCGTCACATACTGAGGGGCCTTCCCTGCTGTCTGTGGATAACAATGAATGTGGAAGGTGCTGTGCTCACTGCTTAGAGTGCAGGTGAGCTTGGCCGAGGCTCTCAGGGAGGCAGATGCGGATGGGGCTGGCTCAGAACCACCATAGCACAGAAGCCTGGAAACAGATGCAGAAATGAGACCGAATGCACCAGAGTCAGAACAAATGTCCCTTAGGAAGGTGCTTAGAGGGGAATATCAGGCAGGGGAACCCCTGAGTGCCCTGGGGCACTGAGACCTGTGGGGAAAACCAGAGGAAGGAGGTAGAAGGGAACCCAGTCCGTGATGGGGAGGGGTTTCCAGGCTGTCTGCCCTGAGGCTGCTCAGGTGAAACTGGCCTCTCCAAGCTCCTGTCTTATCCTCTCTGCTTGCAGCTCCAGAGAGAGGAGCCTGAATGCAAATCTCTTCTCTTCTGATCCCCCGTGTGTCTGTCTCCACTCTTGTCTGAGCTCTGAGCCTGAGCCCCTCATGCTGGCAACTTCCTGAGGTCAGCAGGAGGGCAGGTACGGGCTTCAGAGTGGAAAGTTCATTCTGTGCAACCCAAGTGTCTTCAAAGGGGCCTCAGTCATGCCCTTTGCACTGACACAGCCCTGGGGATTGGACCAATAGGGTCCTCAAACCAGGTCCCACAGTGCCCTCTGGAGCCCACAGAGTGAATGTCATCCTACATATGTAGGTAATTTAGCAGAATCACTCCTTTGGAGACCTTAAATGATGCTGACTCTTGGTGTTTTTCCCTAACGCCTCTCAATCGATATCACAATAAGTGAACATCGCACGTCTGCTGTAGGCATGGCCTCTCCTCCAGTCGAATGAGGAGGGAGCCATCACTGTGAAGTTAATGAATTTTCCAAAATCTTCCCCTCAATTATGATGAGTCAGGTTTCTAGGTGTGGAGACTGAGCCAGGTTCTGACCTTTCAACCCCCTCCCTGCCTTGTCTTTCACCAGGTCCCATATCGTCATCCTCCCCTTTCCCATATTCATGGGCCTCTCCTGTCACAACCCTCAGGGAGAATGGAGCATCTCAATAGAGCTCATGTTTTGCTGCTATGGGAATCTGTGTTTCATGGAATGTGGACTGTGGACAGAGATGGGAAACTCGGTCAGCTCCCGCCATGACAGACAACTCTGGACCATGTGTGTACGAAACATGGAGAGTCAGGTGACTGGTGAGGCTCGCGGAATCAGCCTCTCCTCCTTAGTTATCATCTGGGTCAGGGCCCCTCCATCGCCTCCTGGTGGCTGTGAGCATATGTTGCAGGGACAGTGGCACCAAAGTCAGGCAGCAGTTGAGCAT
>BNJM01000558.1:198121-280969 GCA_015472975.1 Rousettus leschenaultii | reverse complement strand
ACTGAGTCAAATAGGATTTTGTCTGGGAGTTTACAGTGTCCCTGTGTGTGGTGTGTCTGTATGCGTGTGTATGTGTGCATGTATCTGTGTGTGTGTGTGGATATGTTTGTCTATGCCTAAATATGAGTGATATAGAGCTGTGGTTGTGTGATATCCATGCGGGTGGAAATATGTGAGTGCTTCATATGTGTGGCTCCTTGAACATTTCTATGAGAGTTCTATGAAATTCACATTTGTTTAATGGTATGGGAGTATTGTTCATCCACTTTATGTGAGTATAGAAAAGAAATGTAACTGTTAAGACCCCAACAGCCCACACACCCGAGCCCAGATTCATTAAATGGAGCTTTATGCGCTGCCTCCCAAAAGCTGTTAGTTTTCCAGCAGCCTGCTCGTGCCAATATCCAGGTCAGGACCAGAATCTACTTTCCTCAGGAGGTGGCTGACATGCTTGACATTGCGGACCAAGGGTGTCCCCATCCTCCTGAGACCACAGCTCCATCCAGGGCCCAGGTGACTGAAGAGGTGATGGGCTGTGGCATCTCTCAGATGTTTTCCTCCATTGTGAGTAGGTAACGTTTCATTAGCGCCAAGGTTACCTCAGCCTTCACCCTTCCTTTTTTACTTCACATAGGAAATTTCTAGCGACCTTGTTAAAGGGTGTGTGAGGTGACCCACATTTCCACTGGTCGGCCATATTGTGAATTTGAGAACTCAGTAGTGGGCTCAGGGTCCTTCCCCCACACGGCAGCCACCAGTTGATTCTTTGACCCCTATTTCTTCCCCTACCCACATTATCATTTGCTGTCTGAAAAGAATTGACCCAATGATCCATTGAACAGGGTTTGCCTTGGCGAAGGCCTCATATCCTGTACTGTCCTGTCCCTTAAGGAATTCTGATTGTTTCTGTGGATCAAAGATGATAGAGTTTCTGACAGAGGGAATCACCTCAGCAGGGCAAGGTTATGAAATTGTCATACACTGAAGTCCCAGGGAGACCTTATTTAGCCCAAGGCCAACAGAACAAATGGCTCCCAAATACACTTTGTCCTCCACAAAGTTGTTCATTGTTCTCCAAGGTTGAACTTTTGTAAATATTTGAGAAAGGGTCCTGAGTGTCCCTCTGTCGGTGGTGTCCCAGCCTTCTTTTCCCTATTTCTTGCTTTCCTATTGTAGATTTGATTAGCCTGTCATTCTTCCAGCTCTGGAGGTGCCTACTCCTCAGGAAGAGTCAAACATATCCTTTGGGAGTCTCTCTCATTTTCAAAATGCAAGATGAACGTGATGGACTTAGTCTCAGAATACACTGAGGCACTGGGACTGCAGCTCCCATTGACATGGCATTCAGGTGCTTTCAATAGTCATTGCTTGATGGTTCTGTAACAGGATGTAAAATGATCCTATCAAATCCAAACAATGTCCAGGTATGTCCAGAAATGTGTCCTCAGGAGAATGTGTGTTTTGGCACCTGACAACCAGCTGCAGTCTGTACATTGGTCTCAATGAAATCTAGGGTTCTAAGTGGCTTAATACTCTTACCAACATGTCAGGAGAGCTGCCTTTTACTACAACATCTATCTCCTGGGTAGGATGCTCGGTGCCCACTGCCTGGAGTGTCACTTTTTCTCAAATGTTGATCCCCTTTACACACATGGTATTTCCCCGTACTGCCATTAGTCTCTGATTCACACTGGCCTCATGTCTGAGGCTCTGAATTGGCATTTGTTTCCTTTTCAGTGTTTTGCTTCCATTTTTAAGTCCATACAAAAGTGCGATTAGGACTCTGTCCCTTGCAGTATGACAGAATTCCCTTCCCTTGATGTTGAGGAGAATTGCTTGAAAGGGCTAGTCTCAAAATGAATGGGTTAGTTTAGGAGCTCCTAAGTGCCAGAGGCCTGAATTCTAGGGAAACACAACTCCAAAATTCCCAGGGCTATCTGAATGACTGCTTGTCTTTAGACTAAACATCAATGGCTGTACCATCCACTGGTCCAAAGAGGACAGCTTATGACACCTCGGTAAATGCAACCATGATTAGGGAAGCCAAGGAGGTCAATGTGTGACAGTGGAGACTTGCCTATCAGCAGGCCAGCAGCTAATTGCTGACCCTGGCACAGGACAGTGCAGGCTTCCTGAGCCTTGGTTCTCCTGGGCCTCCAGTAACACCGGGCTTATTGAGATTGGATGGCCACTGCCCCTAGTCCACCCTTTGCTGAGGCTGGTGATGCAGTGGTGCGATACACTAGTTGCAGCTATGGGAGGGTTCTGCAATTGGTAGAGACCTTGCTGTACATGGCAGTCCTGATGTGTCGTTCTCAATTCAGGACACACAAATGCCACAGTGGCCATGAAATAACTCCACTTCCCACAGCCCAGTTCAAGGCTGTTATCACCAGCCACCCACCAGCATAGCAGTAGGTATGAAGGAATCAAGTTTTATAGAAGGCCCAGGACAAGGGCTGGCCTTGTCATTTCAAATGCCCTGGGTGCCTTGAATGGAAATGAAGAGGAATTTCTCACTTAAATTTTCAACATTTCTAATCAGTTCTTTGTTCTGCTTGCTGCATAGGCCAAAGATCACAGGATCTACTGAGAATTTACCTTTCCCTTAAGATGTATTACTTTAGTGCCTATTTGAAAACATGTGTTGCTTTAGTGCCTATTTGAAAAACCTATGCTTTGTGACTGCCTGTAGCCCATAGCAATTCCAGGGTTCTGTACATAAGCCCATGCCAACTGTAACAATGTGAGTATGCAAGTGAAATTGCTCCTAAGCTCAGGACCCACATTTTCAGAGCACTTGCTCTTCTGGGACCACCAGCGTAATAAACTCGAGTTTCTCTAACTCTCCAGGTGCTGCTTTAGTTCTCATTGATCTGTGTTTTTGCAATTTTTCTGTAACATTTCTGGAGGCCTCAGAAAGATTCTATCCAGACCAGCCCTTTGAGCTGCTGGACTGGTGACTTGGCCGGGCTGTGGTGGAGGGGCTCTGAGACATCTGAGGAAGTGCCCTACCTGATGAGTATTCAAGATTCTCTTACAGATCAGCACCCCAACTCCAGGGACAACTGAGCCCCCAACCTGACTCATAGAGGGCTGGACCAACTCACCAGGAACGGCCACAGGATAAGGTAAGGTCCCGAGATCAGGCCCCAGTCAGGTTTTGTCTCCAGATGAAAGAGAAGCTTGATCACCTCCTAGTCTTCAGTTCGAAGACCTGAGACCTCTTCATTGTTAGAGCTGTATACCGGGTAGTGACAAGTACCCCTGGGCATCCAGACCAGTTTCCATACGTAGACTCATGGCTGCAAATCTTTACCGTAGTGCCCCCTTGGGCCCAATTCTCCAAAAGTAGGCAGAGATAGAGTAAGGTACTTGTAGCCCAATAAACTTGGGGAGAGAACAAGGAGGAGCCAGCAAAAATCATCCACCAAGGGGACCCCGAGGAAGAACCTACTTTCCCACTATCATACACCTTAACAGCTCCATCAGCCCCTACACAGCCACTCTAATTCCAGTTGCTGAACAGCCCTCCACCATCAGTGCCTTCATCACCCCAACAGCCTGAGTGGCTACCAAGCCCAAGTCCACAGCATCTTCGCTGGCCAGAGAAGCAGCTCAGCAGTCTGCAGCCCTTCAGATACACCACTGAGAAACGTAAGGCCCTTTAAAGATTAAAAAAAAGATGGCACACTCCAATTGGGCCACCCGGTCCTCTACTATCAGCCATTTAGCACGACTCACTTCCTCAACTGAAAGCAGCATACCCTGTCCTATTCAAAGAAATCTCAGGTGATGATTTACCTGCTCAAATCCCTATTCCAAACTCATCAGCCTACTTGAGACGACTGCCACCAACTTCTAACTCTCTTCAACACTGAAGAATGGCGCCAGATTTTGTCAGAAGCTTGGAGATGACTCCAAGGACAAGCACCAAATGGTGTACTAGATCCTGCAGTATAAGCCTCAGAGGCTGTACCTGATGCCAGGCCCAAGTGGAACTTCAATGTTCCAGATAGAAGAGAGTCTCCAGCAGGTACCAGCAGGCCATACTGAAGAGGATAAAAGCTGGGGCTAAAAAGCCAACAACCATGTAAAAATGGTAGGAGTTCTCATAGAATTCTGTGGGTGACTCCTCTGACTTCTGGAGTTTTTGACAGTCACCCACAGAGTTCTATGAGAGACTATGTGAGGTTTTCCAGGTATATACTCTTTTTGACCTGGAAGTTAAAGAAAACCAATGTATGGTCAATGCAGCATTTGTGGCTCAATCTTACACTGACATCCACCACAAACTTCAGAAATTAGAGGGCTTCTCTGGGATGAACAACAGCCAGCTACTGGAGGTCATGAACAAGGTGTTTGTGAATCACAACCGGGAGGCCCAAAAGATAGCTGATAAGTGGATGAAACAAAAGAGGTCTCTGCTGGCAGCCACATTAAGGAAACCAGGCCCTGTGCAATAGGCTGCTGCTCCCCAATGGAAAGGAGAAACCAAAAGGAGACCTCCACTATGCCACAAATGCACCTACTTCAAAGGGACTGACCATTGGAAGAACGAGTGCCTCCACCGTGGGAGAATGCTTGAAGGACCAAAGAAGTTCAATCAACCTCGTAAAGGAAAGTACCAGTTTGAGTCAGCTAAGAACTTATCAACCTGGCCAAATAACAGTCAGACTAGGGGCAACTGGGATCCCTGACCCTAGGTCCCCAGGAGCCTACGATCACAATAGAAGTAGGGGGCTAATCAATAACTTTTATGGTAGACACTGGGGCTGAATACTCTGTAGTAACCACACCCATGGCTTCCCTCATGGACCAAGCAGCAACTATTTGGGGGGCTACAGGGGACCGAGTTGCTCGCTCATTCTATAAAGCCCGCTCATGTCAGCTAAAGGCCACCTAGTAACTCATGAGTTCCTATACCTACCAGAGTACTCCATTCCACTTCTAGGTAGAGACATTAACAAAGCTTGGAGTTCAAATCACCTTCACCCCCAGGAAGCCAACCAATCTTACACTAGAGACCCAGCTTGCTCTAATGATGGCTGTGACTGTGCTCAGGGAGGATAAATGACGCCACTTTTCCCTGGAAAGGGAACAAACAAATCCAACCAGTCTGTTAGGAGAGTTCCCTACTGTCTGAGCAGAGGAAGGGCCCCCAGGTCTAGCCAAAAATCATGCACCCATTGTGGTAGACTTGAGAATAGGAGCCACTCCTGTTACACAAAGGTAATATCCTGTGCCACTGGAAGCACGCCTGGGAATTTGGAACCATAACCATCATTAGCATGGCACTGGAATTCTAGTTGAGTGTCAGTCAACTTGAAACACTCCACTCTTACCAGTCAAGAAGCTGGGAGGAAATGACTACCACCCTGTCCAGGACCTCCACACTGTCAACAATGCAGTGGTCACCATCCACTCAGTGGTCCCAAACCTATACACCCTCCTGAGTCTCTTACCTTCCCATGTAAGTTGGTTCACCTGTCTAGATATCAAGGACGCCTTCTTATGCCTCCAGTTATCACTGGCCATCCAGCCTTTGTTTGCCTTTGAGTGGGAAGACCCATGTACCAGGAGGAAGACACAACTGACTTGGGCTAGATGCCACAGGGCTTCGAGAACTCACCCACCCTGTTTGGCAAAGCGCTGGCCACAGATCTTGCTGTCTTCTCTGGAAAGACTTTAAACTGCACTCTGCACTCTTGCTGGCTAGCCCCACCCAAGGAGACTGCTGGAAAGATACTAGAGCCTTGCTGCCCCTGCTCTCTTCCATGGAATACTAAGTGTCATGGAAGAAGTCAAATCTGCAAACAGGAGGTCAAGTACCTTGAGTTTCTCATCTCAGCAAAACATTGGGCACTTGGACATGAGAGGAAATTAGGCATCTGTTCAATACCTCAGCCAAACACTAAGAGAGAGGTACGTGAATTCCTGAGGACAGTTGGGTTTTGCCCGATCTGGACACCAGGTTCCTCTGAAATTGCGAGGCCACTCTATGAGGCCACAGCTGGGTCTGGTAAAGACCCCCTGGAATGGGGCTCCAAATGAGAAAAGACCTTCAGAGAAGTAAAGAGATTTTTGACCAGTGCCCCAGCATTGGGACTACCAGATGTGACACGAGACTTTGACCTCTTCATATGTGAGAAAAATCACACTGCACTAGGGTTCCTCATACAAACAGTTGGGCCATGGCAGTGCCCAACTGCATATTTATCCAAATAGCTAGATCCAGTGGCTGCGGGACAGCTGCCATGCCTCTGGGCCTTACCTTCCACATTAGAGAAGCCTAGTTAGAGAAACAGACAAGCTTATGCTGGAACAAAATATAAATGTAAAGGTCCCCCATGCTGTAACTGCATTAATGAAAAATCAAGAACATAGGTGACTGACCAATGCTAGAATGATTCATTATCAGGGACTGCTTTGTGAAAATCCATGAGTCTGCCTCAAGGCTATGTGAACATTGAACCCCGCTGTTTCTGTCCATTGAGCAGGGGCCTCCTGACCATGATTGTGAGGAGGTCATGGATGAAATCTCAAGCAGGCCAGACCTAACAGATGTTCCTCTTCAGAACGCAGAACTGGTATTGTTCACCAATGGGAGCAGCTTCATCCATGAAGGACAGTGCAAAGCCGGCTACACAATAACAACTACCAATGAGGTAATCAGAGCAGAGGCCCTGCCACAGGGTTTTTCAGCACAATGGGCCAAACTATGGGCACTTATCTAGGCATTGCAGCATGCTGAAGGGAAACGGGCCAATATCTATACTGATTCAACGTATGCCTTCGCTACTTTGCACATACATGGGACAATTTATAAAGAAAAGGGATTGCTGATAGCAGGTGAAAAGAAATCAAAAACAAAGAACAAATCCTCCAACTGTTAGAGGCAGTCTGGAAGCTCTCCCCAGTGGCAGTCATTCACTACAAGGGCCACCAGTGAGGAACTGACCCTGTCAGGAGGGGAAATTGACTAGCAGACCAGGAAGCCAAGGAGGCTGCCCACTGAGGGCCACAATGGGTTCTGAGCCAAACTTCAAGGTTCTCCTAGCACCAGAATTGCTTCTATCTCCAAAATATACTAAAGAAAAAGAACAATGGGATTTAAGTGAAGGGGGAACTAAGAGGAAGAAGGGCTGGTGGGAGTTTCTAAATCAAAGACTCTTTATTCCCACTGGGCTTGCAGCTCAACTAGTAAAACAACACCATGAGTCAACTCACCTAGGGAAGACTACTTTAGAAATCCTGTTAAGCCACTACTATTTCATACCCAAGCTCCCAACCCTATGCATTCTGATTAGTGCTGTGTGTGTGATTTGTGCATGAAACGATGCTGGCCAAAGGCCAAGGTCTAATCCAGGGGTATAAACAATCGAAACTATGCCATTCAAAGACCTATAAATAGACTTTACTGAGGCCAAGCCCTGCCAGAGTCATCGGTACCTGCTTGTGTTAATTTGTACTTACTCTGGATAGGCTGAAGCTTTTCCTACATGCACTGAATGAACACAAGAAGTAGCTAGGGCATTATTGAGGAAAACTGTTTCAATATACAGGCTACCCCTTTATATAGGATCTTACAATGAAGCTGCCTTTGTATCTGAGATAGTCCAGACTCTGTCCAAAGCTTAAGGGATCAAATGTAAGCTCCACACGGCCTATAGGCCACAAAGTTCAGGGAAAGCTGAACACATGAACTGGACCCTCAAAACCACTATAGCTAAGCTTTGTCAGGAAACCCATTTACTGTAGATCGATTTACTGCCTTTGGCTCTTCTCCATGCACAGTGCACTCCAAGGCCTTCAGGGTACTCCTCTTTTGAAATCTTTTACAGTAGACCTTCATCGGTGATAGGGAAATTAAAAAGAGACCCTCATTAATGGCTGACCTAGAAATGTCCTGACACTTTCAGGCCTTAGGGAGGATTCTCTACCACATCTCTTGGGAAATGGTAGAAAGAGACCCTATTCCCTTAAGGAATTGGGTCCACCCCTATCAGCCAGGAGATGAAGTATGAGTTAGAGATTGGAAGAAGGAACCACTTCAGCCAAGCTGGATTGGTCCTCACACTGTTTGTTATATTAGCAACTCCCACTGCTGTTAAGGTTGCAGGCATCATTCTGTGGATCCACCACACCCAGGAAAAGAGAGTGACATCCCCGGGAAACCAGGAGACTTGGACCGTAGAGCCTTTTCTTGATCAGCCACTCTGAGACACATTCCAGAGTCAGCATAAATCTATCTGAGATCTTCGACCCTGCTCTGGCCACCCCCAGAAGCTGGCCAGTCTACACATGGAAGAATCTTGAGGATCAACTGTCCAGACTGTCTAGATGTATTGTTATCCTCCTGTACTCCTAACTCTCTTTAGTATACTTGTCCTGCTGCTTGCTTTAGGTTTGGCCTTGGTAGTGCCCTCCAAATAGACTTTGAGTCAAAGAATTATTTTATCCCTGACCTATCAAGCCTACATAGGGATCCTCTCAGTTCTTATATGTTTAGACTAACCTCCTTTTGGTACACTTTTTTATGGTTCTAGAAACTTTGTTTAATCATCATTGGTTGTTTTGTTAATTCAAAAAGGATTTTATATTCAGGTGATTCAAGCATCCAAGCAATGGTGCCTTCTACTTCACCCTACAAGGGAATTATAGGTACTGGGTGCTTATATAGGATTTTATTGATACTACTCATAAGCTCACCCCTGAGGGCAGCCATTGAGCCTCAATGTGATAAATGCATAGGGGTCATCCGAGTAGGTGGTCAAGTCTAGTAGGTCTTTATTTAATATACCCATCAACCAGCTACTTGTTACCGATTAGCTACCATTTGCACTTACACTGGCAGAAGGTACTGGATGGGATGGATAAAAACCAAATATGAAGCAGGATCCATGTATCAAGGTCCATGCCCAGGAACAACAGGAAAAAGGACCTATTGGGCATACTATGGGCAAATAGGTATCTCAGATGGAGGAGGAGTCCAAGACTATGCCTGACACCAACTAATCAGAGACTATGCAGTGAGTAATAGAACAGACAAAACCTAAACCGCCTCCAGTTTGTGACCCACTTAAAAGGACGTTTGGACAGAATCTAGACCTCCCAACCTTGGGAAGGAACCTCTTTATTGACCTGACTGAGGATAGCCCATGAACTTGGTGTTACTAAATTCTGGGTGGGAGGAGGAGCATTCATGAGTGAAGATTGGCCTTCGAAGGGAAATAACCTAGATGCCTTTTACCTCCTCCAGTAGAACCACATGGTAGCTCAACATGAAGAGGATTGACCCAAGAGTTGGGTCCTCTCCTTCACAGTAGTAGGAGAAGAATGTCTTGTCCAGATAGGTTCAAGATACATTCAGTGGTTTGGAGATACTACATACAAAAGATTGTTATTTTTAAATCACACAAACTTAAACTGGTGGTCCAAAACTCCTTCCTGGTATTGGGCCACCAACAGCACTATAACCACCTCCTCCTTGTGTCACTCTTTCAACCAAAGCTCAGCTGTCACAAAACTGTACTATAGAGGAGGGCATAGTCCTTAACCCCTTCCATACCATCCCGGCTATTGACACATTCTAGGAAACCCTTAACTCCACTGGCACTGGGAGTTGGAAAGCTCCAGTTGGTTTCTTCCGGGTTTGTGGGAAAAAAAGGCTTACACCCAAATCCTAGCAAACTGGAAGGTAAGTTGCACCATCAGGATCATCCACCCTGGCTTCCTCATCCTACCAGACCAAGGAGGAAATGAGCTAGGTGTTCTCTTACATCAAGACTTAAAAGAAGTTACTTGGAATTGAAGTAGGATAGCAAAAATGGGAAGAGGATGAATGGCCACCTCACCATATTACCCAATACTATGGCCCCTCACCTTGGGCACAAGATGGAAGCTGAGGTTCCCAGACTCCCATATACATGCTTAATTGAATTATCAGGTTACAAGCTGTACTAGAAATCATTACGAACCAGAAGGCCTTGGCCCTAGAACTCCTGGCCACACAACAGCCTCAGATGTGTGAGGCAATGTATCAAAACTGGTTAGCTTTAGATTCCTTGCTAGAGAAGAAAGGAGACTGTGAAAAGTTTAACCTATCCAGTTGTTGTCTCCAAATAAATGACAATAGCCAGGCTGTAACTAATATAGCTACTAATATTAGGAAAATAGCTCATGTACCCATCCAGAGTTGGAAACGGTGGGACCCTAATAACCTCTTTGGAGGTTGGTTATCTATGTTTGGAGGCTTTAAAACCTTAGTTGAAGCAGTACTCCTCCTCCTCAGGGCCTGCCTCCTTCTCCCTTGCCTAATGCCTCTTATTGCTCGGTCAACTGACTCCTTTATAGGGGCTATAGTAGAGAAAAGCTGCAACAAAGATCTTTATGTTATGGAAGTACCAGCCCCTAGCCCAGGAAAATCAAGAGTTTGATGCCTTATAAAAATTTAAAGGGCATCATAAGGGGGTGATGAGGAGGAATTTCCCACTTAAATGGCCAACATTTCTAATCAGTTCTTTGTTCTGCTTCTGTAGACCAAAAATTTCAGGGTTAACTGAGAACTCACCCTCTCCTTAAGATGTATTGCTTTAGTGTTTGTTTGAAAATATATATTGCCTTAGTGCTTGTTTGAAGAGATGTATTACCTTAGTGCCTGTTTGAAAAACTCATACTCTGTAACTACCCGTAGCCCATAGCAATTCCAGGGTTCTGTAAATCAGCCCATGCCAACTATAACAATGTGGGTATAAAAGTGAAATTGCCCCTAAGCTCAGGGCCCAGATTTTTAGAGCACTAGCTCTTCAAGGACCACCAGTATAATAAACCTGCTTCTCCAGCCCTCAGGGTGTTGCTTGATTTCTCTCTGGTCTCAGTTTTTGCAACTTTTCTGAAACAAAAAGGGACTGGAATTTGGAGGTCTGTGAGACACCACCCTGCCCAAATACTAGGGAATGTCACATGTGTAAAACCCCTAAAAGTCTGCAGGGAAGCAGGAAAGGGTACTTTCAGTCTCATATCTATCTTTAACTTCTAGGTCACTGATATTCATGCTTTTGCCCCAGGCCTCTTAACTGATTCAGAAGTGAATACGAGCCACTTTTTCCTTCCTCCAGCTTCCCACTGGAGCTTCTTCTCTGAGTCTAGCTCTGTCACCCCCAGACTCTTATACAAATTAGTTGCCACCAGGCCTAGGGCAACTGGAAACCCCAGAGGGGAGGTCTGAGAAGGAAAAAGCCACTGGATAAGGGGTTCAGCATCTAAGGATTCCTTGCTTGGCAGAGGTGAGTTGCTGAATCAGCACTCCTTGTGGGCAAGACTAGCTGTGAATTAATCACAGCTATTGTCCATCGAATTGGTTAGAGTCAGGCCTGGGGCACTCTCCCCCTTCTTTCCTCCACTGTATTTTCTTTTGACAGAGCAGCCCCACTGTTTTACCAGATGCCTCATTCCATTTTTCTTTTAATCTCACCTTCCACCTTCCTCAGTCTCCAGGCTGCCCATTCCCATCCTACTCCACATTTTTGTATTCCCTTGCTGCTAATTCTATAGTCCTCTCTCCTCCCATTTGACCATCTTCCTTACCCCCACTAAATACCTTTGATCCCCACCTCCCTATTCCAACACAGGTGGCACATTCTCCCTTCCCCCAACCTCAGGGTGGACAGTCTGTTAGCCCACAGCAGGGCTTTGGACCATCAACAAGCACCATGCTTCTGTGACCTCAGCTTCTCTCAAGGCCACTGCCCACCAGTATGGGACAGCTAGGAACTGGGTCCTTGGGGAAGAGGTTTTGGGCACATGTTATTAACTGACCAAGACCTCAGAAGGTGAGACTCCACATCCCTTCTACCAGCCATCCTGCCTGGCACACTCCCTTTCCTTCTGAGTCGAGGAACTCACAGGGCTGAGGAGACCAAGCTAGGCCCAGTTGTAAAAGGCACAAAAGGAAAAGGCCTCTGGATGACTTAATAGATCAGTTCAAAGGCCTCCCTGACTTCAGGGGTTTATATTTCTGTATCAAAGAGGCAAAGCTACGGCTTACTTCACTTTCCCATCTGCTTTGGGTGTGATGGACCAGTTCAATGTCCCTCATTCTCTAAAGAACTGAGCTCAGGTAGGTTTCTGGCTGAGAGTTTATAGTGTCTGTCAAACTTCTCCATGGACATGTGCACAGGTGGCTCAACTTGCTCCTTAAGGCCAAGCCAGTACGGGCGTCGGAGAGCACTTCATCTAAGATACGTATATATAATGATCCCAGCGAGAAACCAACTAAGCAAGGACAACACACACATAAATAGTTGCCAAAGCATCACACAAGTTTGATCATAACAGATCCTGATGGATTTCAGTCCTAATAGACCACCTGCCGGTGCTGGTGGAGACAAGACACGTATTAAGCAGTGACCGGTTGATGCTGGCTCAGGTGCTGTCGATCTGCGATGGTTGATCAGCAGAGGCCTCTTCTTCAAAGCAGAGCAGTCAGGAACCAAGAGATGGAGGAATGTAGTCCCGGGAGGATAGGAACCACGCTCTCTAAGTCTACATTAGAGTTCCTTTTGTTTTTATACTCTATGGTGACGTCTTCGATGTCTTATCAGCCAGTCGCACGGGTGTCTGTTTTTCTTACGCACTTCGGGTAGCTAAGACATTTTTTCGAGTTTGCATTATCTGGGTTTCATACACACAGACACTGCAACAGTAGCAACAGGGAGAAATACAACTTTTAAATTCTTATATCACACACACACACACACACACACACACACACAAAGAAATCATATTGTTTGCCACTCGAATTACTGTAACAGTGTCCCTGTGTGTGTGCGCATGTCTGTATGTGTCCATGTGTGTGTGTTTGTATATGTTTGTCTGTGACACAATATGTGTGATATAGAGATGAGGTTGTATGATATCCAGGCGGGTGAAAATGTATGAATGCCCTCATGTGCGTGACTCCCTGAACATTTCTATGAGAGTTCTATAAAATTCATATTCGTTTAATGATGTGAAAACACTGTTCATCCACTTTGTGTGAGTAAAGAAAAAAATGCACCCAATAAGATCCCAAGCACCCGTACATCTGAGCCCAGATTCATTACATGGAGCTTCATGTGCTGTCTCCACTCAAGCATCAGGTTGCTTGCAGCTTGCTCAGGCCAGCATCCAGGGAAAGACCAGTATGTCCTGTCCTCAGGTGTTGGCTGACATGCTCAACATCAGGGACCAAGAGAGGCCCAGGCCTCCTGAGGCCACAGCTCCATCCAGGGCCCAGGTGGTTGAGGAGGTGACTGACTTGGCATCTCTCAGATGTTTTCCTTCACACTGACTGCATTGAAACCTGGAGGCTGAGTATGCAGTGAGGAAGCAACTACATAGCAGTGGAAACAATAGCCTCCACTTTGTTGTTGGAGTCATTGTGAGGATACCTCTTCATGGTGGAAAGTACTGCTGCCTCATAATTTCTGTATAGGAAATCTCAGACTACAAATTCTGGGAGGGACTGGCTTAACGATCATGGAAAGAAGGCCGAGATAATGAAATTGAGGTAGTTAGTTCAACGTGTTCTGAAAACCCTTGATTTAGGCCTGCAGAGTTAAATGAGTTGGAAGTCACCAGAAAATCTCATAGCAAAAATGCCGGAATCTCACAATATTCATGTGGCTGCCCCACTGGAATCACATGACCATCAAGAGACTGGCCTGATGGTATCACATTGAGAAATGGTGTGGTGCTCATTTTTTAGTTATTCTCTACGTTCCTTAGTGAAATTCACATAAACGCTGAGAAAAGGAGAGTCCGAGTGTAATAGAGTGTGGCTAAGACAGCCATGTCACTGCCCAACAATCAAAAAATCAGGTTTTCATAAGAAGACTTGCTTGAGGACAGCAGTGTAGACTATCGGACAATGATCCTTAGATAACCGGCCTGAGATTTCTGCTATGGTCCATAAACTTGTTTGAAGAGAGTAGCTGTTGCACATTCAGCTCCTTAAAATTCGTAGACTGAGTCTGTTTATGGATGCTACTTTAGAGCTATAGAAACAGCAGCCACCATTTTGCTGTATTGTAGCAAAAATACTAAGTCATTGTGAGCATAACTCTTAACTACTTCAGGTCGACTTCTGTGCTATTTTTGGATGCAGAATGAGATGACTGCTGTCATGAAGGATTTGCATAAAAGCCAATGCATCAATGCTGAAATATTGAAAATGTGTAGTTTATGAGACATGTTTTAAAAAGACTTGGTTGAGGATAGGGTAAGAGGAATACGGTGGAAGTCACATGAAAATCATGCATCTGTCACATGAATACCTTGTGAGATTCATGTGGTGGGTGGGAGTCTGGAAGACTCCACGGGAATTGTTTGTTTTCCAGATAGCTAGTCTTGTCGCTTTGGGCATAGGTGTGCACTCTATTCTTAGAATGAACCGGGCTTGAGTGTTTGGGAAACATTTTCTACTCATGTTTACCTTGAAAATGAGTCAGGCATGATGTCATGTTTTCAAACATCTACTCTGCTTCTTCTGATCCAGACGGAGGACTGGGTCATGGGCCATTGACTTTTATCGACTTTATTTTTCTCTACTAAGATAGTCTTGTTACCATGTGCCAAGTCCTCCACCAAAGGTTCCATTATAAAAATGTACACTAGATTCTGAGGACTGAGGTCTCTTCCTGAAAATAAAAACAATGCTTGGATGTGATTCCAAGCTTCCCAGTCAAGTTCCTGAAATAAGAGTTCAGGTTTTGTGCCAAGTTTCTAAGTGCTTGCACTACCTTCTCTAACCAGGGGAAAGGCTCGGTACTGTAGTTTATAGTCACCTATCAATAACTTTAAAAAGGGAAAATTAGTGACATGGGACTAGGTGGTGTTGAATGGACTATTAGGATGATATAATGTTGGTGCCATTGACTCAAATTTTTATTGTAAATCCTTTAAAGAAGGATGGTGTTGGTGCCCAGAACTGAGCCCTTCATTATTCCTCCTCCTAGGAGATTACAGTTTGGTTTTGTGAGCTAAGATCTCCCCAAGAGGTTCTGATAGCAGGAGTCAGTCTTGGTATGTTGGTCCTGGTGTTTAGTTCAAAATTTATTACCTATTGAATGGTCTTGATCTTGTGGGCCTGAGATTTCCAACTAGCTCCTTTTAGGAGGTCCAGGCTTGGTGCCAATTTCCACAGTCTCCGTTCTAGTTTCTCTTTCATAGAGAAGACTTTTTGCTGTGTGCCTATGATAGAGGAGACATTCTTTCAGGAAGGACAGGCTTAGATTTGGGTTCACAGGCCATCCATTCAGTCTTATGTAGGGAAAGACAGAATAAATACCATGGGCCAATTTCTCAATTCTATTTCCTGGAAATAGGGGAAGGGATTGAAACAGTAAATAAGGTCAGCACTCTGGTATTTGATTAGAAACCCAGGCAAGAAACAATATCCTTAGTCTCAAGTTAAGATTCTCTTACTTGAGGATAGGCTCTCTCCATGAGATAAGTTCTCCTATCTACTAGTTTTAGGACAGTTTTATTGCCATGGGTCTCAGTTTCTCTTGTATTAATTTTTAGGAAAAAACAGGCTTTGTGCCTTGGGCCTGTATCACCACTTTTTATCCTTTCAAGGGAAGTCAGCATTGCTGGTAAGAATGGAAGCCTCCATTCTTCTTTGTGTTCAGAAAAGACAGCTTTGTTTGTGGGTCATGCACTCCACATGAATTTCTCTTCACATGCCCTACCAACATTGTATCATCCTAATAGTCCATTCAACACCACTTGGTCCCATGTCACCAATTTTCCCTTTTGAATGTAGTATGAATAATTGTTTCTTTTAGTCTGTTATCAATTAGACGGTCTTGACCTTGGGAGCCTCAGTCTGCACTCTAGTTCCTGTGAAGAGAATCCTGGCTTGGTGTCACAGGCCTAAATCTCCATTCTAGTTTCCCTTGCATAAAGACAGTCTGCTGCTGTGGGCCTAGGACACCACTCAACATTTGTTCCAGGAGGACAGGCTTAGAACTTTGTTCTCAGGCTGCCAGTTCAGTTTCTGTTAGGAAAAGACAGAAGAAATTCTGTGGGATGAGGTCTCAGCTCTACCTCCTGGAAAAGATGAAGAGATTGGAACTGCAAACCAAAGTCACCACTCTCACTTCTAAGAGAAATTCCAGACATGGATCCAAGATTCTAGTTGTCTAAGAAAGATATTCTACCAGAGAAAAGACTGGTCTTGCATTTTAAGGTCTTCACAATAATAATTTTCAAGGACAGGCTTGGTGGCTTTAAACCAGTGTTCAGTTGTATCATTGTTAGTAAGAGACTGGCTTTGTCTCATGAGCCCTGGTCTCCAGTTTACATCATTTAAAAAGAGAACACTACTGTTACCATGAATGGAGGTCTCCTTTCTTTTCTGTAAGAGTACACAGCTTTGGTCTGTGGGCCATGCACTGCACATTAGTTTTCATCACAGGGTCTATGTTGATGATAGTGTAAGTAGGTCTTTAGCTTAGTCTGTTCAAAATTAGACAGTGATATCCTTGGGAGCATGGTCCCACGGGAGTCATGACCGGAATACATGACCCTTCCATGGGAATCACGTGCCCAAAAGAGACAGGCCTGTATGAAACAGGAGGATCATGTGACTGATGGGATGACGGAGAGCTTTATTTGGAATTACGAGTGCATATTATTTGATCAAATTGACATAAACACTGATTAAATGTTTGTCTCTGTGTAACAAAGGGGGCTGAGACAACCTCCTAACAGACTTCCACCCGAATTTTGTTTCCACATTACAAAACTTACTTGAGGTCAGCGGTATATGCAGCCAACCAGTGATCATTAATTCACCTCAGGTTTTTTCTGTTGTCAGAAAACTTGCTTTGTGGCAGTGGAGTTGGCAGTTGTACATTGGCCGCGTTGAAACCTAAAGACTGAGTGTGTTACGAGGAAGCAACTGGATAGCGGTGGAAACAACAGCAGCAATTTTGCTGTATTGTAAGTAAAATGCTGAGTTATTGTGAGTATACTTCTTCATGGTGAAAAATACTGCTGCCTCAGAATTTTTGTGTAGCAAACCTCAGACTATAAATTCTGAGACAGACTGTCTTAACGATCATGGAAAGAAAGCTGATATTTGACATTGTGGTACTTCCTTCAAAGTCTTCTGGAAATCCTTGGCTTAGGCCAGCAAAAAAAAATGAGGTGGAAGTCACCTAAAATTCTCAATGCAAGAATGGAGAAACCTGGAGATATTCATGATTCTGCCCCAGGGGAATCATGTGACCAGCAAGAGACTAGTCCTAGTGCATTGCAGGATGATCACGTGATATTGGGTGATGGTGTGGCACTCACTTTTGAGTTACCATTCTACATTCCTTGATAAATTCACATAAACACTGAGAAGAGGAGAGTCTGTGTGTAACAGCCACCTTACTGTCCTTCAATCTAAAGGTTAGGTCTGCATGGGAAGAATTGCTTGAGAATAGCAGTGTAGCCTATTAGACAATGATCCATAAATAACAAGCCTGAGGTTTCAACTGTGGTCATGAAACCTGCTTGAAATCATGGGAGCGGCAGTTTCACATTAAGCTCATTGAAATTTGGACATTGAGTTTGCTTGAGGAAACTACTTTGGAGCAGTGGAAACAACATCTGCCATTTGCTGTATTGTAGCAAAAATACTGAGTCATGGTGAGCATATCTCTTAACGACCTTTGCTGTAACTCCCACACTATTGGATGTGAACTTTAGGCCACTACTGTCAAGAGGCGATTGCTTAACAGACGGAGTATCAATGCTGAAACATTGCAAATTTGCAGTTCAGGAGATATGTTTTAAAAACACTTGGTTGAGGATATGGGAAGTGGAATAAGGTGAAAGTTACCTGAAAATCAAGTAACAATCACTATGAAATCATGCAGCAGCCATGTGAACACCTCATGAGATTCACGTGGGGGGTCATGGAAGATCTCACAGGAATCGTTTGTCGTCCAGTTGTCTTGTTACTGTAGGCATAGGTTTTCACTATACATCTTAGAATGAACCAGGCTTGAGTATGCGTGAAACATTTTCCACTCAGGTTTACCTTGAAAATGAGACCGGCATGGTGTTGTGTTTTCAAACATCCACTCTACTTCCCCTGATCAGGGCAGAGGACTTGGTCATGGGCCATAAACTTCTATCAACTTCTTTTTTTAAAAATTTTCTACAGAGATAGTCTTGTTACCATATGCCAAGTCCTCTACCGAAGGTTCTGTTAAGAAAATTTAAGCTAGATTATGTGGGCCAATGTCTGCATTTTATGTCCTGGAAGTAGAAACAATGTTTGGCTGTGTTTTGGGGCTCCCAAATCGAATTTCTGAAAGAAGGGTCCAAACTTTCTGCCAAGTTTCTAAGTGCCCAAACTACCTTATCTAACCAGGGCAAAGGCTTGGTGTTGTAGGTTATGGTCACCTCTCAATGATTGGCAAAAGGAAAAATTGGTGATGTAGAAATATGTTGTGCTGAATGAACTGTTAGGATAAACAAGGTTGGTGCCATTGCCCATAATTGATACTGTAAATGCTTTACAGGGAGGACAGTCTTGGTCCCATGAACCAAGTGCTCTGTTCTTCCTCCTTGTAGGAGATTATATCTTGTTTCTGTGGGCCAAATTTCCCCCAAGGGTATCTGGTAGCAGAGGCCAGGCCGGACGGTATGTGCCTAGATTTCCAGTCTGGACTGATTTACCAATTGGATGGTCATGACCTTATGGGTTTGGCCTGCCAATTAGTTCCTTTGAGGATGTCCTAGCTTGGTGCCAATTTCCATAGTCTCAGTTCTTTTTCTCTTTATATAGAAGGCTTGTTGCTGTGTTCCTCAAACTCCAGGCAACATTCGTTCAGAGAGGCCAACCCTTCAGTTTCTGTTAGGGAAAAAGATAAAAAATGCTGTGGACCAATTTCTCAGCTCTACTTCCTGTAAATAAGAGAAGGGATTGGAACTGCAAACCAAAGTCAGCACTCTGGTTCCTGATTAGAAATCCAGGCCAGAGACAAGGTCCTATGTTTCAAGTTAAGATTTCCTTACCTGAAGATAGCCTTGCCCTGTGGGATAAGGTCTCCTCTCTACTAGTTTTCTGACAGGACAGGATTATTGCCATCTGTCTCTGTCTTCTTTGTACTTATTGTTAGGAAAAGACAGGCTTTGTGCCTTGAGCCTGTGTCGACAGTCTGCATCCTTTCAAAGGAAGACAATGTTACTCAATTTAAATGGAGGCCTTCATTCTTTCTTTTGCTCAGAGAAGACAGTTTTTTTAATGGGTCATATACTGCACATGAGTTTTTGTTCATGGGGGCTACCTTGGGTGTAGTGTATTTGTTTCATCTAGTCTGTTATCAATCAGACTGTCATGACATTGGGAGCCTGAGCCTGCACTCTAGTTCCTGTGATGAGAGCCCAGGCTTAGTGTTAGAGGCCTAAGTCTCCATTCTAGATTCCCTTGTATAATGAAGGGCTTTGTTGTTGATGGCCCAGGACACCATTTGACGTTCTTTCTGGGAGGACAGGCTTATAATCATGGGCCCAGGCCACCAATTTCATCTCTGTTAGGAAAAGACAGAAGAAATTATGTTGGATGAGGTCTCAGCTCTAGCTCTTGGAAAAAGTAAAGGGATTGCAACTGCAAACCAAAGTCGCCACTCTCACTCATAAGAAAAACTACAGATATGGAGAAAAGATTCTTTTCTCCATGAAAATATTCTTACCAGAGGAAAGACTAGCCTTGTGGTTTAAGGTCCCCATTTTACTAATTTTCAACGAGGATGATCTCGGTAGTTTTGCAACAGGACTTCATTGTATTATTGTTAGTAAGAGACTGGCTTTGTGTCATGGGCTCGAGTCGACAGTCTACAACATTTGAAGGGAGGAAAAAACTGTTACCATGAATGGAAGTGTTCTTTCTTTTCTGTGAGAGTAGACAGCATTGGTCTGTGGGCCATGCACTGCACATTAGTTTCCATCACAGGGTCTAGGTTGTTGGCAGTGTGAGTAGGTCTTTAGCTTAATCTGTTAAAAATTAGACTGTGTTAACCTTGGGACCATGGCCCACAGGAGTCACAACAGTATAATAGGACCACCCAATGGGAATCATGTGCCTATCAAGAGACTGATCTGTATGAAACACAGAAAAATCATGTGACAGATGAGGATGATGCAGTGCTCCATTTGGAATGACGAGTGCATATAACTTCATAAATCTCATATAAACATTGAGAAAACATTAGTCTCTGTGTTATAGAATGTGGCCGTGATAGCCTCCTAACTGACCTCCAGTCAAATGTCCTGTCCAAACTACAAAACTCACTTGAGGTCAATGGTATATGTGAGCAGACAATAATCGTTAGTTTGCCTCTGGTTATCTGTTTTCAGGAAAATTCCTTTGTGGTAGTGGAGGTGGCGGTTTCATATTGTCTGTGTAAAAACCTGGAAACTGAGTGTGCTGTGAGAAAGTGACTGGATAGCTGTGGAAACAACAGCTGCAATTTTGTGTTATTGTAGGTAAAATATTGGGTCATTGCGAAGATATATTTTCATGGTGAAAAGGATGGCTTGCACAGAATTCCTCTATAGCAAACTTCAGACAAATTCTGAGAGGGACTGGCTTAGTAACCATTGAGAAGTTCCTTCAACATGTTCTGGAAACCCTTGGTTTATGCCAGCAGAAAAAATGAGTTGGAAGTCACCTAAAAATCTCAGCACAAATGCAGGAATCACGATATTCATGTGGCTGCCCCGTGGGAATCATGTGGCCAGAACGAAATTGACCTGAGGGCATTGCAGTGAGATTGCATGATTTTGGGTGATGCTGTACTCCTCACTTTTGAGTTACCTCCTACATTCCTTAGTAAAATTCACATAAACACTGAGAAATGGAGAGTCTGTGTGTAACAGAACGTGGCCGAGGCAGCTACATCACTTCTCTTCTTTTGAAAAGTAAGGTCTGCATGAGAAGACTTGCTTGAGGACAGCGGTGTAAGCTACCAAACAACAACTCTTAGATAATTGGCCTGAGCTTTCAGTTGTATTCAGGCAACTTGCTGGATGACAATGGGAGTGGCTGCTGCACATTAAGCTCATTCAAATTTGGTGGCTGGGTCTGCTGGAGGAAACTACTTTAAAGTGATGGAAACAGTGGTAGCTATTTTTTGTGTATTGTAGCAAAAATCCTGAGTCATTGTGAGCATAATACTTAATAGTTCAGGTGCGAGGTCCCCGCTGTTCTTGGATGTGGACCTTAGGTCACTAGGGTCAAGCGGGAATTGCTTAATGGACAGTGCATCAATGCTGAAATATTGAAAATGTTTAGTTTATGAGACAGGTTTTGAAAATGTTTGAGTGAGGATAGGGGAAGAGGAGTAAGGTGGAAGTCACCTGAAAATCATGTAGCAATCACTAGGAAATCATGTGGTGGTCACGTCAACACTTCCTGGGATTCATGTGAGGAGGGGGTGGGGTCGTGGAAAACCCCTGGGAATGGTTTCTCTATCAGCTGACTAGTCTTGTTACTGTGAATGTAGATTTTCACTCTTCTTCTTAGACTGAACCAGGCTTGAGTGTGTGGAAAATGTTTTTCACTCGAGTTTACCTTGAAAATTGGACTGGAATGGTTCTGTGTTTTCAAACAGCCACTTTACTTCCCCTGATCTATGCAGAGGACTTGGCCATGGGCCATGGACTTCTATAGACTGTTTTTTTTCTACCAAGATGGTCTTGTTACCATGTGGCAAGTCTTCCACCAAAGGTTCCTTTATGAAAATTTAAGCTAGATTCTGTGGACAAATGTCTCCACTCTACTTACTGTATATAGGAACAATGCTTGGCTGTGCTTTCAAGATATCCAGTCAAGATCCTGAGAGAATAGTCCAGGCTTCATGCCAAGTTTCTAAGTGCCACACTACCTTCTCTTACCAGTGGAAATGCTGGTTGTTGTAGGTCACAGTCATCTTTCAATAATTGGTAAGAGGAAAAATTGATGGCATGGGACCAGGTTGTGCTGAATGGACTATTAGGATGACACAAAGTTGGTGCCATTGACCCAAATTTTATCATAAATGCTTTAAAGGGCGGACAGTCTTGGTGCCATGAACCAATTCCTTTGTTCATCCTCCTAGGAGTTGCTGGTAGTGTTGCAGAAATGTTGTGAAACGAGACTGGTGAGAAACCAAGCAGCATTCAGACAGCTGGAAAACTCAGGTTTATTATGCAAGTGGTCCCAGAAGAGCTAGCACTCTGAAGATCTGGGCCCCGAGCTTTGGAGTAACCTTATCTTTATAGGGCTTAATAAGCAAAGGCAATACATCAGTTCTTAACAAGCAAAGGTAATATATCTTTTATCTAGACAGAACAAGCAGAGGGGAGGGTCTGTCTTCGGTTGATCTCGAGGTCACTCGCTTCTTCTCTCTATGCAGCAAGCAAGTCTACAGATTACAGTGTTAGCCATTGAATGAAAAATTCCTCTCAGTCCCCCTTTCAATGCCCTTTAAATTCTTATAGGGCATCAACCTCCTGATCTTCCTGGTGTAGCGGCTGGTATAAGGGTGGTTGGATGTCACAACCATTTGTAACTTTATGGACTCTAGGCTTGAAGAGACAGTTCAGGACACAGAAACCAAATGAGAGAGCTATGAAGAGCATGAGGAGAGGACCTGCAAATGTGAAAAGCCAGGATCCCCAATTCTGTATTCTGGACCAGGAGCCCTATGATTCATTTAATTATTGGTGGATTAGGGCATATTCCTTCTAGGATAGGATGACCTCAGCGTTTGTAGACAGACCCGGAAACCCCCTAATTTTGCTGCCTAACTCTTTTCTAAGAGCCGTGAACCCTTATTATTAGTGTGGATGTTGAGAGATGAGAGGTGTCTTCTTCTATATCTGCTTGCTGCTGAGAAGGGTCATAGTCCCTACCTACTGGGGTTTCATGGAGCTCTCTTTCCCTTTCTGTCTTAATTAGAGTGGGGTCTCGGGTTTCCTGCTGAAGTGCTGCCTTGGTCCCTAGACAAGTAACTTCCTTTTCTGCCCTGTCCCAGTTACTGGACACTTTAAAGACCTCTGGCAGCAAGGCAACCTGTGAGGTTTGGGTCTATGTCTCAACTTTTGAAGCTTCCTTTGAATATTGGGCACAGTTCAAGTTTTGAAATATACAGCCAGGAGTGTCTAGCCCTCGGACTTTGGGCCAATGTTAGTATATTCTCTAAAAGTCTTGGAAAACAGGTTAAGGCAA
Source organism: Rousettus leschenaultii (assembly GCA_015472975.1). Lineage (NCBI taxonomy): Eukaryota > Metazoa > Chordata > Mammalia > Chiroptera > Pteropodidae > Rousettus > Rousettus leschenaultii. The sequence continues at coordinate 257,712 of BNJM01000558.1, read as the reverse complement.
CCTAAAATATGGAAATTATTTTGATTAAGCATGAAATCCTTGTTTCCTACTCAGAAAACTTTTTCATAACATCATAGCAGACCAATAGTCTAAGACTTTTGGCATTTAAATTTCCAATCTTGTTTAGCTTAATCACATAAAATTTCCTCTCAGGATTTCTCTTCACAAACAAACCTTCAACCTCTTACCTCATTCCTTCAGTTTGTCTCTTCCCACTCATTCAGAAATAATCAGCTTTAATACAAACAACTTTCCTTCATTTCTCTTCAAAATAAATCTCCATACTTTATACCTTCTGTTACCAAAAACATTTTCCTTTACATCATAATTATAATTTAACTGAACTACTGCATTACATATAACACAGATAAATATAGATCAGAGGTCATACATATACTCTTATTTCACCATCATCAGTATTTGTGACTTCCATGAGGTTGCATATCTATTTTCATCAGGGTGCGATGAAATAGATGGGGTCCCGAGAGAACTCATTTCCCCCTTAGAGTCCAAGCATGAAGGGGGAAAATATCCTAATTACCAAGATCTCTAGAAAGGTGCTCCTATCACTGGGCCAGCTAATAAGTCTGAGTCTTAGTGAAGAAGCATAGAAGCTGAACTTTTACTGGTGCAGTAGTCCTGGCTTTCCCGGGCTTGCCATTATAACAAGATACTCAATTAACTTGTTGGTCAATGTCTTCTGGTATATGAGCTGATACTTGAACCATTAAAAGTCTGAGAGGTCTACACCTGAGTTGTAGTACTGTTCCTAATTTAAATATCCCATCCTAACAAAGGGAGCTGGATAGATTGGAACTATAAAAAACTCCTGCTGAGAGATATGATCTTAAAATTGGCATGTCGGTGCTGGAGTAAATTGGTTGACCTTGTCTTCCCCTTCTACTCCTATGATAATCATAGTTTGTTAGGAGGGCTTTCCTGCAAATGCAGGGAGAATAAAATAGGTTGCCCCTGTAACTTAAAGAAACTGAATATGCTTACCCATTATGTCCAGGGTTACCTAGAGTTCCTTGGTAGCGATGACAACATTACGAGACAGGGGCAGCGAAGATCACCCCAGGCCTCTTCAGTCACACAGTTCCTAGACATGGGCTACCAGGGTGTTAGCTGGTCATCCTCTCCAATGCCAGGGATTAGTATGGGTTTCTTTGTATGTGCAGCAGGGGCTCAGGGACTTTTTGATATAGTCCTTTATCCAATGTTCTACTTTCTTACATTTGAAGAAAGAACTCAATGTCTCCTTATTCTCTGATCTCTTAAGGGATGCTTGTCGGGTACCAAGGACCTGGCCAATTATGATAGTCATAATTCTGGCTTGTTGTTTTTCTTTATCTGTTCTCATTTTCCCTCTTCAAGATCTCAATTGTTATAGGCTATGAAGGCTATACCTAGTAATTGATTTTGGTTAATCTGTGGCCCCATTTGCAACTTTTGAAGCTTGCATCTGATACCAGAGGCTGACTGGCTAATAAAATCCTGGCCTGACAAAGTTAACCCTGCAGGGGAAGTGGTGTCTACATTAGTATACCTCCTAAAGGATTCTTTAAGCTGGCTAATAAGCTGGCCGGGTTCTCATCTTCTTGAGTAATGGTTTAAACTTCTCATAGTCCATGGCTTTTGTATTCCATTCTCCTTTTTTCCCTTTTTTTTCATTCCCCCATGAGGGCCTCTAGAAATTTGGCACATTTGGGCATTCCCTCTTGGGTATTATAATTCCAATCAGAATCAGTTAAAAATACTACCTCTATTCCAGGGACATGGCTCTGGGTGTTCTTAGCTAAGGCTTCATTCCTTCTCCTGATGGGCCGCTGTTAGAATGTGGCCCTTTTCAATGGTTGTGTAGCAGGTGGCTAAAATAAATTGGATGTTTTTTGCTGGCTCTTCTTTGTTCTTTCCAGAGTCAGTCTGGCCACTCAAACTCACAAAGAGTATGAAGTTTCCTTGGGGTCAACTTGACCCTGTAATCGCCTGAGAAAACTTTTAAAAACAGTTGGCTTAGAGGAACATCTCCATATTTGCCTTAGGGAACTTCTTAATGGAGGGAGAAAATAGACCTTAAAATTTTCAAGAAAATAATCTGACAGAGGGCACCTATGTCAAAAGGGCCATTTGGAGATAGACAATTCTTAAGCCAAATCAGTAATGCTGTAGGCCTAGATCTCAGCTCTACCTCCTGAAAAGGTGAACAGATTGGAAATACAAGAAACAGTTACCTCTCTTGCTCATAAGGGAAATTCCAGTCATGGAGCCAAGGCTCTAGTTCTCCAAGAGAGATATTCTTACCAGAGAAAAGACTGCCCTTGTGGTTTAAGGTACACAATGTACGAATTTTCAATGAGGACAGGCTTAGTGGGGTTAGACCAGTGCTTCATTGTATTATTGTTAGGAAAATGGCGTTGTATCATTGGCCCATGTCTCCAGGCTACATCACTTGAAGGGAGGACAGTACTGTTACCATGAACATAAATCTCCTTTCTTTTTTTGTAAGAGTAGACAGCTTAGTTTGTGGGCCATGCATTGCACATTAGTTTCCATCACCTGGTCTAGATTGTTGGTACTGTGAGTAGATCTTTAGCCTAGTCTGTTCAAAATTAGACAGGGTAAACCTTGGAAACATTGTCCCCAAGGGAGACATGACAGGATCACTTGACAGGGCCATGTGAATAATGTGCCCATCAAGAAACTGGCCTGTATGAAACACGGGGAGATCATGTGACAAATAGGATTAACATAGTGCTCCCTTTGGAATGATGAATGCATGTCACTTGATAAAATTTACATAAACACTGAGAAATCATTAGTCTTTGTGTAACAAAAGGTGGCCGAGACAGCCACTTAACTGACCTCCAATTGAATGTCGTGTCCATATTACAAAACTTACTTGAGTTCAACGGTATATGCGGCCAGACATTAATCCTTAATTCGCCTCATATTTTGTCTGTTGTCAGGAAACATGCTTTGTGGCAATTCAGGAAGCAGTCACATATTGCTAGTGTTGAATCCTAAAGGGTGACTGTGGTGTGAGGAAGTCACTGGGTAGCGGTGGAAACAACAGCAGCAATTTTGCTGTATTGTAAGTAAAACGTTTATTCATTGTGAGTATACCTCTTCATGGCAGAAAGAATGGATGCCTCAGAATTCCTCTATAGTAAATGTCAGACTACAAATTCTGAGAGGGACTGGCTTAATAACTCTAAAAGAAAGCTAAGGTATTGACATTGAGGCAGTTCCTTCAACGTGTTATGGAAAACTTTGATTTAGGCCAGCAAAGAAAAAATGAGTTGAAAGTCACCTGAAAATCTTGTAGCATGGATGTAGGAATCTCATGATATTCATGTGGTGTCCCCATGGGAAGCATATGACCATCAAGAGAATGGCCTAAGGACATTACAGGGAGATTACGTGACATTGATGGTAGTATGGCACTCACTTTTGAGTTACTCTTCTCCATTTACAGAAACACTGAGCAATTGAGAGTCCTTGTGTAGCAGAGCATGACCAAGACAGCCACCTCACTACCCTTCGATCGAAAGTCAGGTCTGCATGAAAAGACTTGCTTGAGGACAGGGATGTAGGCTACCAGACAATGATACTTAGATAATTGGCCTGAAGTTTGGGCTTGGGTCAAGCAACCTCTTTGAAGGTGATGGGAACGGCTTTTGCATATTGAACACACTGAAACTCTAAGGTTGAGTCTGCTGGAGGAAGCTACTTTAGAGCAGTGGAAAGAACAGCTGCCATTTTGCTCTATTGTAGAAAAAATGCTGAGTCATTGTGAGCATAATGCTTAAAGGCTTCAGGCACAACTCCCACACTATTCTTGGATGTAGTACTTAAGCCAATGTTGTTGAGAGGTAATTACTTAATAACCCATGCATTATTGATGAAATATTGAACATGTACAGTTTATGAGACATGTTTTCAAAACACTTTATTGAAGATAGAGAAAGAGGAATAAAGTGGTAGTCACTTGGAAATCACGTAATGAGCTCTAAGGAATCATTTGTCGGCCACATCAACACTTTGGAGGATTCATATTGGGGTGGAGGAGTCATTGAAGACCCATGGAAATCATTTCTCTAATGGCCAACTAGTCTTGTTACTATGGGCAAAGGTTTTCACTCTACTTAGAATGAGCCAGGCTTGAGTGGGTGGGAAATGTTTTCCACTTGAGTTTGTCTTGAAAATAAGACCAGCATGGTGTCATGTTTTTAAACATAAACTCTGCTTTCCCTTATCTGGGCAGAAGACTGGATCATGCTCCTTGAACTACTCTCGACTTTTTTTTTTTTCTACCAAGATAGTCTTGTTACCGTGTGCCAAGTCCATAACCAAAAGTTTCGTTATAAAAATTTAGGCTAGATTCTGCATGCCAAGATCTCCAGTCCACTTCCTGGAAATAGAAACAATGCTTAACCATGCTTCTAAGCTCTCCAGTCAAGTTTCCGAAAGAGGAGTCCAGACTTTGTGCCAGGTTTCTAAGTGCCTACACTACCTTCTCCTAGTAGGGGAAAGTCTTGGTCCTGTAGGTTCCAGTCACCTTTCAATAATTGGTAAAAGGGAAAATTAGTGACATGTGACCAGAGTGTGCTGAATGGACTGTTAAGATGGCACGAGGTTGTGCCATTGGAACAAATTTCCAACGTAAATGCTTTAAACGAAGGGCAGTCATGGCACCATGAACCGAATTCTCCTTTCTTCCTCCTCCTAGGAGAAGACATCTTGGTTCTGTGGGCCAATATCTCCTCAAGAGTTTCTCGAAGCAGGGAATAGGCTGAGTGTTGTGGGCCTAGGTCTTCAGTCTGGACTTTGTTACCAATTGTATGGTCTTTTCCTGTGGGCCTGTGGCAGCCAACTACTTCTTTTTAGATGGTCCAGGCTTGGTGCTGATTACTGAAGTCTTTGTTCTAGTTTCACTCCCATAAAGAAGCTTGTTTCTGTGTGAATTGAATTCCAGGGGACATTTGTTCATTGAAGATAGACTTAGAACCATGGACCAAGCCATCCCCACAGTCTCTGTTAGGGAAAGACACAAGAAATTCTGTGGGCAAATTTCTCAGCTCTACTTCCAGGAAAGATGGTAAGGGATGGAAACTGTAAACCAAGGTCAGCATGCTGTTCCTGATTAGAAATCCAGGCAGGAGACAAAGTCTTAGGTCTTGAGTTAAGATTCTCTTACCATTGGACAGGTATTCTTTGTGGGGTAAGGTTTTCCCTCTACTATTTTTCAGAGAGAACAGGTTTATTGCATGGGTCCCAGTCTACCTTGTACTTATTGTTAGGAAAAGACAGGCTTTGGTCTTGGGTCCATGTCACCATTCCATATCCTTTCAAGGGAAGACTATGTTGCCATTACGAACAAAACTTACATTCATCCTTTTGTTCAGAGAAGATAGCTTTGTTTGTGGGCCATGCGCTGCACATGAGTTTTTACTCACAGGTGCTAACTTGGGTGTAGTGTCAATAGTTTTTCATCTAGTTTGTTATCAATTAGATGGTCTTGACTTTGGGAGCCTGGTCCTACACTCTAGTTCCTGTGAAGAGAGTCAAGGATTAATGTCACCAGCCTAAGTCTCCATTCTAGTTCCCTTTGCATAAAGAGAATCTTATTGCTGTGGGCCTAGGAAACCACTCCACACTTGTTCAGGGAGGACAGACCTAGAACCTTGGGCCAGGCCACCATTCCATTGCTGTTAAGAAAAAAAATGCAGTGGGAGGAGGTCTCAGCAATACCTTTTGGAAAAGGTGAAGAGATTAGAATTGAAAGACAAAGACATCACTCTTGCTCCTAAGATAAATTCCAGACATAGAGCCAAGCCTCTAGTTCTCCAAGAAAAATATTCTTACCAGAGGAAAGACTGGCCTTGTGGTTTAAGGTCTCTAAACTACCTAAGGTTCTGTTTAGTAAAATTAGGCTAGATTTGTGGGCCTGTTTAGCAAAATTAGGCTAGATTTGTCGGCCAACGTTTCCATTCTACTTCTTGAAAATAGGAGCTTGTTTGCCCGTGCTTTCAAGCTCCCAAGTCAAGTTCCTGAAAGAACAGTCCAGGCTTTGTGGCAGGTTTCTTAGTGCCCACACAGCCTTCTTTGCCAGGGGAAAAACTTGGTGCTGTAAATTTTGATCAGCATTCAATAATTGTCAAAAGGGAAAATAGGTGACTTGGGACCAGATTTTGCTGAAAGTACTGTTAACATGACACAAAGTTGGTGGCAACTGCTCAAGTTTCTATCATAAATGCTTTAAAGGCCTACCAGTTTAGGAACCATGAACCAAGTCCTCTGTTCTTCCTCCTCCTAGGATATGACATCTTGGTTCTGTAGGCCAAGGTCTCCACAAGAGATTGTAGTAACAAGGACCAGGCTGGGTGTTGTGGACCAAGGTCTTCAGTCTGCACCTTGTTACCAATAGGATGGTATGGACGTTGTGGGCCTGGGGTTGCCAACTAGTTTCTTTTAGTAGGTCAAGGCTTGATGCAAGTTTTCAGTGTCTCCGTTCAAGTTTCTCTTTCATAAATAAAGATTTTTCTGTGAACCTAGGGCTCCAGGCAACATTTGTTCACAGAAGACAGTCTCGAAACTGTGGGTTAAGCCACTCCTTCAGTCTCTGTTACGGAAAGAGAGAACAAATGTTGTGGACCAATTTTTCAGCTCTACCCATTTGAAATAGTGGATGGAATCTTAACTGAAAACCTAGGTCAACACTCTGGATCCTTGTTAGAAATCCAGGCAAGAGATAATGTTCTAGGTCTCGAGATAAAATTCTGTTACATAAGGATAGGCTTGAACTGTGGGGTAAGGTCTTCTATCTACTAGTTTTCAGAGAGGACAGGCTTAGTGCCTTTGGTCCCGGTCTTCTTTTTACTTATCGTTAGAAAAAAAAAACCAGTCGTTGTGCCTTGGGCCTGTGTCCCCACTGCACATCCTCTCAAGAGAAGACAGTATTGCTGATATTAACATTAGCCTCCATTTGTCTGTTGTTCTAAGGAGACAGCTTTGTGGGCAATATTCCACATGAGATTCTGTTCACAGGTGATACCTTAGGTGTAGTGTGAGTAATTGCTTCATCTAGTCTGTTATAAATTGGATGATCTTAAAATTGGGAGCATAGGCCTACACTCTAATTCCTGTGAGGAGTGTCCAAACTTGGTGGCACAGGCCTAAGTCTCCATTCAAGTTTCCCTTGCATAAAGACAAGTTTGTTGCTGTGGCCCTGGACACCACTCAACATTCTTTCAGGGAGGATAGACTTAGAACCATGAATCCAGACCACCACTTCATTCTCAGTTAGGAAAAGACAGAAGAATACTGCGGCCTGAGGTTTCGTCTTGACCTCCTGGAATAGATGTAGAATTCATACTGAAAACCAAAGTCACTGCTCTCACTCCTAACAGAATGTCCAGGCCTGGAGCCAAGGCTCTAGTTCTTCAAAAAGATATTCTTACCAGTGGAAAACTGGCCTTGCAGTTTAAGGTCTCCAAAATTCTAATTTTTAGTGATGACAGGCTTTGTTGCTTTATCAGGACTCAGCTGTATTAGTGTTAGGAAGAAACTGACTTTGTTTTATGATCCCGGGTCTCCAGGTCTACATCATTTGAAGAAAGACAGTACAGTTACCTGCACAGAGACCTCCTTTCTTTTCTGTAAGAGTCGACAGCTTTGATCAGTGGGTCCTGCACTGCACATTAGTTTCTGTCACAGGGTCTAGGATGTTGGTTAGGTGAGTAGGTCCTTAGACTAGTCTGTTCAAAATTAAATAGTGTTAACCTTGGTAGCAAGGCCTCAAAGGAGTCATGACATGATTATGTGACCCCTGTTGGTATCGCATGCTCATCAAGAGACTGGACTGTGTGAAACACAGGGAAGTCATGAGACGGATTGAGATGATGTAATGCTCCCTTTGGAATGACAGTGCATATCACGTGAGAAAGTTCACATAAACACAGAAAACATTAGTCTGTGTGTAACAGAAGATAGCCAAGAAAACCTCCTAACTGATCTCCAATCGAGTGTCGTGTCCACATTACAAAACTTACTTGAGGTCAACAGCATATGCAAACAGCCAATGATCATTAATTCACCTCAAATTTTGTATCTTGTCCGGAAAACTGCTATTGCAGTAGAGGCAGCAGTCACATATTTGCTGTGTTGATCATTGGAGGCTGATTGTGCTGTGAGGAAGTGACCAGAAAGTGGTGATAACAACGATTGTCATTTTGCTGTATTGAAGAAAAAATGCGAGATCATTGAAAGGATGCTTCTTCATGGAGGAAGGAACAGCTGCCTCAGAATTTCACTATAGCAAACCTCAGACTACAAATTCTGAGAGGGACTGGCATAATTACCATAGAAAGAAAGCTCCTTCAAAGTGCTATGAAAATGCTTGTTTTAGGATAGCAAAGAAAATGAGGTGGTGGTCACATGGAAATCTCGTGACAAGAATGAGGGAACCTCGTGATATTTACGAGGCTTTTCCATGGGATTTACATGACCATTGAGAGACTGCCCTGAGGGCATCATGGGGAGATCACGTGGCACTGGGTCGATGGTGTGGCTCTCACTTTTGAGTGACTCTTCTACATTCTTTTGTAAAATACACATAAACACTGAGAAAAGGAGAGTCTGTGTGGAAGGGAAGCACCTAATGGCCTTTCGTTCGACATGTCATATGTGTGTGAGAGGACCTGCTTGAGGACAACAGCTTAGGCCATCAGATAATTTTCATTATTTAACTAGGATGAGACTTAGTGTGTGGTCAGGCAACCTGCTTGAAGGCCATGGGAGTGACTGTCACACATTAACTGTGTTGAAATTAGAAAGCTGAATCTGCTTGAGGAAGCTACTTGAGAGCAGTGGAAACAGTAGGTGCAGTTTTGCTGTATTGTAGCAAAAATGCTGAGTCTTTTTCAGGATAATTCTTTAGAGCTTCAGGTGGCATTCCCACATTATGTTTTTATGGTAACCTTAGGCCACTATTGCTGAGAAGGAATTGATTAAAGGCAATACATCAAGGCTGAAATGTTGAAAATGAAGAGCTTAGAAGAGGTGTTTTGAAAACACTTGATGGAGGATACAGGAAGAAGAAAAATGTTGAAGTCAACTCAAAACCAAGTAGCAATCACTAGGGAATCACATGGCAGTCAGGCGAACACCTCGCATGATTCATCTGGGAGCCAAGGAAGACCCCGTGGAACTCTGATGATGAGTCTTGTTGCTGTGGGTGTAGATTTTCACTTTACTTCTTAGAATGAACCAGGCTGAGTATTTGAAATGATTTCCAGATGAATTTACCTTGTAAATGAGACTGGCTTGGTGTTGTGTTTTCAAACATCTACTTTTCTTACCCTATTCTGGGCAGAGGAATGGATCCTTAACCATGAGTGGGTCCTGGACCATGAATATGTTTTCTTCTACCCAGAAGGTCTTGTTACCATGTGCCCCATCCTTCACCTAAAGTTCTGTTAAGTAAAGTTAGGCTAGAATTGTGGGCCAAGGTCTCCGCTCTACTTCCTGGAAATAGGAGCAATGCTTGGCTGTGCTTTCAGGCTCCCCAAACGAATTCCTGAAAGAACAGTCCAGGCTTTGTGCCAGATTTCTTTGTGCCCACACTGCCTTTACTTTCCAGGGGAAAGGCTTGGTGCTGTATATGATGGTCACCATTCAATAGTTGTCAAAAGGAAAAACAGGTGACCTGTGACCAGGGTGTGCTGAATGTACTGTTAACATGAAACAAGTTGATTTCAAATTCCCAATTTTTTTAATGTAAATGATTAAAATGGAGGACAGTCTTGGAACTGTGAACCAGGTTCACCATTCTTCCTCTTCCTAGGAGATGACACTTTGGTTCTGTAGGCCAAGGTCTGCACAAGAGTTCTGGTAGCAAGGGCCAAGCTGCATGATGTGGACCTAAGTCAGCAGTCTAGACTTTGTTACCAATAGTATGGTATTGAGGTTGTGTGCCTGGGACTGCTATCTAGCTTCTTTTAGAAGGTGTAGGCTTGATGCAGGTTTCCGCAGTATCTGTTCTAGTTTCACTTCCAAAAACAAGACTATTGCTCTGAGCCTAGGAGTTCAGGCAATATTTGTTCACAGAGGACATGCTAGGAAATGTGGGCTAAGGCCACACCTTAACTTCTGTTAGGGAAATAGAGAAGAAATGATGTGGATCAATTTCTTAGCTCTACACTTTTAAAATAGGGGATGGTTTCTTAACTGAAAACCTAAGTCAGCACTACGGTACTGATTAAAAATCCAGGCAAGAGATAAGGTTCTAGGAATCAAGATAAGATTCTCTTACCTGAGGATAGGCTTGCCCTCTGGGTTAAGTACTTCTATATATTTTTCAGAGAGCACAGGCTTAGAACCCTGGGTCCCAGTCTCCCTTATACTTTTTGTAAGGTAAAAACAGCCATTGTTCCTTGGCCCTAAGTCACTGCTCCACATCCTCTCAAGGGAAGACAGTGTGGCCGATATTAACAGTGGCCTCCATCCTTCTTTTGTTCTGAGGAGATAGCTTTATTTGCGGGCCATACACTCCACATGAGATTCTTCTCACAGGTAATACCTTGGGTGTAATGTGACTAGTTGCTTCATATAGTCCGTTAAAAATTGAAAGATTTTGAAATTAGGAGCCTGGGCTGCACTCTAAATCCTGCAAGGAGAGTCCAGGCTTAATGAAACAGCCTTAAGTCTCCACTCTAGTTTCTTTGTATAAAGACAGTTTTGTTGCTGTGTCCCTAGGACACTACTCAACATTTGTTTGTGGAGGACAGGCTTAGAATCATGGGTCCAAGCTACCACTTTATTCTCTGTTAGGAAAAAAAAAACAGAAGAAATGCTATGGCCCAAGGTCTCAGCTTGACAACCTGAATTAGTAGAAAAATTAGTACTGTAAGCCAAAGTCACCACTTTCAGTCCTAACAGAAAGTCCAGATATAGAGCCAAGGTTCTAGCTCTTCAAAAGATATTCTTCCCAGAGGAAAGTCTGACCTTGTGGTTTAAGGTCTCTAATATTCTACTTTTCATTGAAGACAGGCTTTTTAGCTTTACACCAGGATTCCATTGTGTTAGTGTTATGAAGAAACTGGCTTTGTGTCATGGGCTCGGGTCATCTGTTTACAATATTTGAAGAAAGGACTGTACTGTTACCTGCACAGAGGTATCCTTTCATTTCTGTAAGAGTCGACAGCTTTGACTGGTGGGACATTCACTGCACATTAGTTTCTCTCACAGGATCTAAGATGTTGGTAGAGTGAGTAGGTCCTTAGCCTAGTCTGTTCAAAAAAAGACAGTGTTACCCTTGGAAGCATAAACCTGAGGTAGTTAAGTCAGGATCATGTGACAACCCATGGTAATGAGATGCCCAATAAGACACTAGACTGTATGAAACACAGGAAAATCATGTGAAGATGGGGATGATGTAATGCTCCCTTTGGAATGACGAGTGCATGTCACCTGAGTAAGTTCACATAAACACTGGGAAATTATTGGTCTGTGTATAACAGAAGGTGGCCAAGACAGCCCCCTAAATGACCTCCAATTGAATAACATATCCATATTTCAAAACTTACTTGATATCAATGGTATTTGTGGCCAGCTAATGATTGTTAATTCACCTCAAGTTTTGTCTCTTGTCAGGAAAACTGCTTTATGGCAGTGGAGGCAGCTTTTGCACATGTGCCATGTTTATAATTGGAGGCTGATAGTGCTGTGAGGAAGCGACTGGAAAGTGGAGGAAACAAGAGCAGCCATTTTGCTGTATTGTAAGAAAAATGCTGAGTCATTGTGAGGATTCTCCTTCATGATGGAAAACAGCTGCCTCAGAATTTCTCCATAGAAAATTTCACACTACAAATTCTAACCGGCACTGGATTAATTACTATGAAAAGGAAGCTCCTTCAACATGTTGTGGAAACCCTTGTTTTAGGATAGAAGAGAAAAGGAGGTAGAAGTCACCTGGAAATCTCGTGACAAGAATTAGGGAATTTTGCGATATTCATGAGGCTTTCCAATGAGATTCAGATGACCATCAAGAGACTGGCCTGAGGGCATCACAGGGAGATCATGTGACATTGGGTTGATGCTGTGGAGTTCATTTTTGACTTACTTTTTTACATTCCTTGGTGAAATCCACATAAACACTGAGAAAAGGATAGTCCATATGTAACAGAGCCACCTAATGGCTCTTCAATCAACAGGTCTTCATGAGAAGACTTACTCGAGGATAACAGCGTAGGCTACCAGAAAATTGTCATCATTTAACTGGTTTGAGACTTAGTCTGCAGATAGGCAACCTGCCTGATGGCAATGGAAGCAGCCATCATTCATTAACCACGTTGATATTTGTAGGCTGAGTCAGCTTGACAAAACTACTTTAGAGCAGTGTAAATAGTAGGACCGATTTTGCTGTATTGCAGCAAAAGTGCTGAGTCATTTTGAGCCTGACTCTTAATGGCTTCAGTTGGGACATCCGCATTATTCTTATATGCTGTCCTTAGGCCACTATTGTTGAAGGGGAATTATATAATGGACAATACATCAATGCTGAAATATTGAAAATGAAGAGTTCATGAGATGTGTTTTGAAAATACTTGATAAAGGATAGGGGAAGAGGAATAAGGTGGAAGTCAACAGAAAATCAAGTAGCAATCACTAGGGAATTACGTTGGGGTCAATTGAACTCCACACCGGAATCACGTGGGGGCCACAGAAGACTCCACAGGACTCTGTTGTCTACCAGGTGATGAGTCTTTTTGCTGTGGGTATAGGTTTTCCCTTTACTTTATAGAATGAACCAGGCTTGAATGTTTCAAATGTTATTATGTTTACAAACATTCACTCTTACCCTAGTCTGAGCAGAGGATTTTGTCCAAGACCATGGACTTCATTTTTCCCAATAAAATTCCTGAAAGAAGTGTCCTGTCTTTCTGCAAGGTCTTTTAGTGCCCATCTTACCTTGTATTGTCGGGGGAAGTCTTGGTGATAGAAATCATAGTCATCCTTTAACATCTGTCAAAAGGGAAAATAGGTGACCTTGGACCAGGTTTGGTTAAATGTGCTGTTAACAATGACATGATGCCAACTGCCCAAAATTCTATCATAAATACTTTAAAATGAGGACAATCTTGGAGCTGAGACCCGAGATCTCCATTCTTCCTCCTCCAAAAATATAATAGCTTGGTTCTATAGGCCAAGGTCTCCCAAAAGGTATCTGGTAGCAAAGGCCAAGATGAGTGTTGTGGACCTAGGTGTTCCATCTGGACATGGTTACCAATAGGATGGTATTGATGGCGTGTGCTTGGGAGTGCCAAATGGTTTCCTTTAGAATTCCAGGCTTGATACAGATTTCCACAGTCTCCATTCTAGTTTCTCTTCCATAAACAAGGCTTTTGCTATGAGCCTAAGACTCCAGGAGACATTCGTTCACAGAGGACAGGCTTGGAATTGTGGGCTAATGTCACCCCTTCAGTCTCTATTAGGAAAAAAGAGAAGAAATGTTGTGGGCCAATTTTTCAGCTCTACCCTTTTGAAATATATGTTGAGATCTTAACTGAAAACGTAGGTCAGAAATCTGGTTTCTGATTAGAAATCTGGGCAGGAGATAAGGTTCTAGATCTCGAGATAAGATTCTTTTACCTGAGGACAGGATCCCCTGTGGGTTAAGTTCTCCTATCTACTAGTTTTCAGAGAGGACAGACTTAGTGCCTTGAGTCCAAGTCTTCCTTATACATTTGTAGGAAAAACAGGCATTGGGATTTGGGCCCTTGTCACCACTCCACATCCTCTTAAGGGAAGACAGTATTGTTAGCACTGATGGTGGTCTCCATTCTTCTTTTGTTCTGAGGAGACAGCTTTGTTTGTGGGCCATACACTCCACATGAGATTCTGTTCATGGGTGGTACCTTGGGTGTAGTGTGAGAAGTTGCTTCATCTAGTCCTTTATAAATTGGATGACCTTGAACTTGGGAGCCTAGGCCTGCAATCTAATCCTCTGAGGAGAGTCCAGGCTTGGAAAAACTGGCCCAAGTGTCCATTTTAGTTTCCCTTGCAAAAATACATTTTGTTCTATAGCTTTGCTCACCACTCGACATTTGTTCAGGGAGGGCAGGCTTAGAACCATAGGTCAAGGCCACTGTTTTCTCTGTTAGGAAAAGACAAAAGAAATGTAGCTGCCTGAGTTTCAGCCTGACCTCCTGGAATAGGTGTAGCATTGGTACTGCAAGTCAAAGTCACCACTCACACTTCTAACAAATAGTTCAGGCCTGAGCCAAGGTTCTAGTTCTTCAAAAAGATATTCTTACCAGAGACATGGCTGGCTTTGAATTTTAGGTGTCCAGTCATCTAATGTTAAATGATGACAGGCTTTTTGGCTTTAGATCAGGGTTTCTTTGTGTTAGTGTTAGGAGAAATTTTGCTTTGTGTCATGGACCTGGGTCTCCAGTCTACATCATTTGAAGAAAGGAAAGTACTATTACCTACACGTAGGTCTCTTTTTTTTTTTCTGTGAGAGTTGACAGCTTTGATCAGTGAGCCTTGCACTGAACATTAGTTTCTGTCACAGGATCAAGGATGTAGGTAGGGTGAGTAGGTTCTAAGCCTATCATACTCAAAATTAGAAAGTGTTAACATATGCAGCATGGCCCCAATGCATTCGTGACAGGATCATGTGACCACCCATGGAGATCAGATGCCCATCAAGAGACTGGACTGTATGAAAAAAAGGGAGATCATGTGACAGATGGTGATGATGTAGTGCTTCCTTTGGAATGACACATGAATATCACTTGAGGAAGTTTACATGAACAGTGAGAACACATTAGTCAGTGTGTAACAGAATGCGGCTGAGACAGCCTCCTAACTGATTTCTAATCAAATGTCCTGTACACATTATAAAATTTACCTGAGGTCAATGGTATAAGCGGCCAGCCAATGATCATTATTTTGCCTCAAGTGTTGTCTTTTGTCAGAAAAACTGCTTATGGCAGAGGAGCCAGTGGTCACATATTTGCCACATTGATAATTGGAGGCTGATTGTGCTGTGAGAAAGCCACTGGAAAGTGGTGGAAACAACAGCCACCATTTTGCTTTATTGTAGGAAAAGGCTGAGTCATTGTGAGTCACATGGTAGAAAGAACAGCTGCCTCTCTATAATAAACAGACTGCAAATTCTGAAATGGACTGGCTTACTTACCATGGAAAGAAAATTCCTTCAACGTGTTCTGAAACCTTTGTTTTAGGATTGCAGAGAAAATAAGGTGGAAATCACTTGAAAATCTTGTAACAAGAATTAGACATCATGTGATATTCATGAGGCTTTCCTACGGGATTCACATGACCATTAAGAGACTGGCCTGAGGGCATCACAGGGACATCATGTGACACTGGGTTGATGGTGTTGTGTTCACTTTTCAATTATTCTAATGCATTCCTTGGTAAAAATCCTCATAAACTCTAAGAAAAGGAGAGTCTGTGTGTAACAGAGCCACCTAACAGCCCTTCTGTTGACAGATCATGTCTGCAAGAGAAGACTTGACTGAAGACAACGGTATAGGCTACCAAACAATTGTCATCATTTAACTGAGCTTAGGTTTAGTATGTGGTCAAGCTACCTGCTTGAAGGTAACGGAAGCAACTGTTACACATTAACCATGTTGATATTTGAAGGCTGAGTCTGCTTGACAAAGCTACTTGAGAACAGTGGAAACAGTAGGTGCAATTTTGCTGTATTATATCAAAAATGCTGAGTCTTTTTCAGCATAACTCTTAATGGCTTCGGCTGAAATTCCCCCATTATTCTTGTGTCCTGACCTTAGGCCACTATTGTCGAGAGGGAGTTGCTTAACGGACAATACATCAAGGCTGAAATATTGAAAATGTAGAGTTTATGAGACATGTTTTGAAAACACTCGATGGAGGATACAGGAAGAGGAATAATGTTGAAGTTAACTCAAAATCAAGTAGCAATCACTAGGGAATCATGCGTCGGTCAAGTGAACATCTCGCAGAATTCACCTGGAATTTAAGGAAGACCGCTCTGTACTCTAGTGTGTAGTAGGTTATGAGTGTTGCTGTGGGTGTAGGTTTTCAATTTATTTTTTAGAAAGAACTAGACTTGAGTGTTTGAAACATTTTCCACTTGAGATTATCTTGTATATGAGAATGACTTGGTGTTATGTTTTCAAATATTCCTTACTCTATTCTGAGCAGAGGAATGGGTTCTGGACCATGGACTTCTATCTAATTTTTTTTTTCTTCCAAGAAGGTCTTGTTACTGTGCACCCAATCCTCTACCTAAGGTTCTGTTAAGTAAAGTTAGGCTATATTTATGGGCCAATGTTTCCCCTCTACTTCCTGAAAATAGGAGAAATGCCTAGCCATGCTTCCAAGCTCCCTAATCAAGTTCCTGAAGGAATAGTCCAAGCTTTGTGCCAGATTTCTTAGTGCTCACACTGCCCTCTCTTTCCTGGGAAAAGGCTTGGTTCTATAAGTCCGTGTCATCATTCAATTAATTGTTTAAAGGGTAAATAGGTGAGCTCAGAATGGGGTTGCTAAATGTACTTTCACCATGACATGAGGTTAATGCCAACCACCCAAAATTAAAGGGAGGACATTCTTGAAGCAGTAACCCAAGACCTCAGTTCTTTCTCCTCCTAGGAAGGAGGAGGTTCTGTAGAAAAAGATCTCCACAAGAGTTTACAGTAGCAAGGTTGAGGCTGGGTGTTGTGGACCTAGGTCTTCAGTCTGGACTTTTTTTTTTTTTTTACCAAAAGGATGGTAATGACATTGTGAATCTGGGGCTGCCAACCTTTCTTTAAGGAGGTCCAGGCTTGATGCAGGTTTCCACAATCTCTATTCTAGTTTCTCTTCCATAAACAAGGCTTTTACTTGAGCCGAGGATTTCAAGCCACATTTGTTCACAAAGGACAGGCTTGGAAATGTGGGCGAATGCCACCCTTTCAGTCTCTGTTAGGAAAAGAGAGAAGAAATGTTGTGAGCCAATTTCTTAGCTCTACCATTTTGAAATAAGGGATGAGATCTTAACTGAAAACAAGCCAGCACTCTGGTCCCTAATTAGAAATCCAGGCAGGAGATAAGGTTCTAGGACTCCAGAAAAGATTCTCTATCGGAGGACAGGCTTGCCTCTTATTTATGAGTTTTTAGAGAGAACAGGCTTAATGCCTTGGGTCCCAGGCTCCCATGTACTTTTTGTTAGGGGGGGAAAACAGATATTGTGCCTTGCCCTATGTCACTGCTCCATGTCCTCTCAAGGGAAGACAGTATTGGTGATATCAATGGTGGCCTCCATTCTTCTTTGTCCCGAGGAGACAACTATGTTTGTGGGCCATAAACTCCACACGAGATGATACCTTGTTTGTAGTGTGAGTAGTTGCTTTATCTATTATGTTAAAAATTGAATGATCTTAAAATTGGGAGCCTGGGCTTGCACTCCAATGCCTATGAGGAGAGTCTAGGCTTGATGTCACAGGCCTAAATCTCCATTCTAGTTTCTTTTGTATAAAGATGGGTTTCTTGCTGTGTTCCTAGAATACCATTCACCATTTTTTCAGGGAGGACAGGCTTAGAAACATATGTCCAGACTACCACTTCATTCTCTGTTAGGAAAAGACAGAAAAAATGCTGTGGCCCAAGATTTTAGCTCAATCTCCTTGAATAGGTGAACAATTGATACTGTGATCCAAAGTCTCCATTCTCTCTCCTAACAGAAAGTTCAAGCCTGGAGCCAAGGTTCTAGTTCTTCAAAAAAAAAATATTTTTGCCAGAGAAAAAGTTGGCCCTGATATTTAAGGTCTTCAATATTCTAATTTTCAACAATGACAGGCTTTTTAGCTTTATATCAGGGTTCTTATGTGTTAGTGTTAGGAAGAAACTTGCTTTGTATCATGGAATCGTGTCTCCAGTCTACATCATTTGAAGAAAGGACAGTACTGTTACCTGCATGGAGGTCTCCTTTATTTCTATAAGAGTCATCAGCTTTCATCGATGGGCTGTCCTTGCACCTTAGTTTTGTCACCAGTTCTAGGATGTTGGTTCTCAACCAAGACTGTTCAAAATTAGACAGTATTAACCTTGGCAGCATGGCCAAGACCTTCGTGCTTCCTCCTTTTAGAAGATGACAGCTTGGTTCTGTAGGCCAAGGTCTCCACAAGTGTTTGTGGTACCATGGGCCAGGCTTGGCGTTGTGGACCTAGGATTTCAGTCTGCTCTTGGTACCAATAGGATGGCATTGATGTTGTGAGCCTGGGGCTGCCAAATAGTATATTTTAGGAGTTCCAGACTTGATGCAGATTTTCACAGTTTCCATTCTAGTTTCTCTTCCAAAAACAAGCTTTTGCTGTGAGCCTAGGACTCGAGGAGACATTTGTTCACAGATAACTGGCTTGGAACTGTTGATTAGCATCACCCCTTCAGTCTCTGTTATAGAAAGAGAAAAGAAATTTTATGGGTCAATTTCTCAGCTCTATCCTTTTGAAATAGGCATTGGGATCTTAACTGAAAGCCTAGGTCAACACTCTGGTTCCTAATTAGAAATACAGGAAGAAGATAAGGTTCTAGGTCTTGACATAAGATTCTCCTACCTGCAGACAGGCTTACCCTTTAGTTTAAGTTCTTCTACCTACTAGATTTCAGAGAGAACAGGCTTAGTGCCTCGGATCCCAGTGTCCATTGTATTTTTGTTAGGAAAAACCTGTCATTGTGCTCAGGTCAGTGCTCCACATTCTCTCAAGGGAAGTCAGTGTTTCTGTTATTAAAGGTGGCCTCCATTTTTCTTTTGTTCTGAGGAGAAACCTTTGTTTGTGGGCCATACACTCCTCATGAGATTCTTCTCACAGGTAATACATTGGGTATAGTGTGAGTAGTTGCTTCACCTAGTCTGTTATGAATTGGATGTTCCTAAACTTGGAAGCCTGGCCCTGCACTCCAATTGCTGTGAGGAGAGTCCATGCTTGGTGAAACAGGCCTAAGTCTCCATTCTAGTTTCCCTTGCAGAAAGAAACGTTTGTTGCTGTGGCCCTAGGACACCACTCGACATTTGATGAGGAAGGACATGCATCTAAACCTAGGTCCAGTCCACCACTTCATTCTCTATTAGGAAAAGACGGAAAAAATGCTGCAGCCCAAGGTCTCAGCTCGGCCTTCTGAAATAGGTGAAGAATTGGAGGAACAAGCTGAAGTCACCACTCTCACTCCTAATAGAAAGTCCAGGCCAAGAGCCAAGGTTCTATTTCTTCAAAAAGATATTCTTCCTAGAGCAAAGACTGGCCTTGTGGTTTAAGACCTCCAATATTCTATTTTAAATGATGAAAGGCTTTTTGACGTTAGACCAGGGCTTCATTGTATTAGTGTTAGAAACAAACTGGCTTTATGTTATGGGCCATGGTCTCTAGCCTACATCATTCGAAGAAAGGACAGTACTGTTACCTGCTTGGAGGTCTCTTTTCTTTTCTCTAAGAGTCAATAGTTTTGATTGGTGGGCCGTGTACTGCATATTAGTTTCTGTCACATTGTCTAGGATGCTGGTAGTGTGACTAGGTCTTTAGCTTAGCATGTTCAAAATTAGATAGTGTTATCCTTGGCAGCATGGCCCTGATAGAATCATGACAAGATCATGTGACTGCCTGTGGGAATCAGATGCCCATCTAGAGAGTGAACTGTATGAAACCCAGGGAGATTATGTGACAGATGGAGATGATGTAGTGCTCCCTTTGTAATGACGAGTGCCATTTCTCACTTGAGGAAGTTCACATAAACACTGAGGAATCATTAGTCTGTGTGTAACAGAAGGTGGCCAAGACAGCTTCTTAACTGACTTCCAATCAAATTTCTTGTCCACATTACAAACCTTACTTGAGGTCAACAATATATATAGCTAGCCGATGATCATTAATTCACCTCAAGTTTTGTCTCTTGTCAGGAAAACTGCTTCATGGCAGTGGAAGCAGCAGTCATACATTCTCCGCGTTGATAATTGGAGGCTGATAGTGCTGTGAGAAACAGATTGGAAAGTTCTGGAAAACAAAAGCTGCCATTTTGCTGTATTGTAGAAAAAATGCTGAGTCATTGCGAGGATACATCTTCCTATTGGAAAGAATGTCTGCCTCAGAATTTCTCAAGAGCAAACCTCAGACTACAAATTCTGAGAGGTACTGGCTTAATTACCATGGGAAGAAAGCTCTTTCAATGTGTTCAGAAACCCATTGTGTTAGGGTCATAGAGAAAATGAGGTGGAATTCACTTAGAAATCTCGTAACAAGAACTAGGATATCTCACAATATTCACGAGGCTTTCCAGCGAGATTCACATGACCATCAAGAGACAGGCCTGAGGGCATCACAGAGAGATCAAGTGACATTTAATTGATGGTGTAGCACTCACTTTTGAGTTGCTCTTCTACACGCCTTGGTAAATTCCATGTAAATAACGAGAAAGGAGAGTACATGTAAAAATGAGCCACCTAATGACCCTTCAATCGACATGTCATGTGTGCATAAGAAGACTTGCTTGAGGACAATGACATAGACTACCAGACAATCTTTATCATTTAACTGCTTGAGCTTTACTCTGCATTCAGTTTGCTGGCTTGAAAGCAATGAAAGCAGCTATCACACATCAACCGTGCTGACTTTTGGAGGCTGAGTCTGCTTTATGGAGCTGCTTTAGAGAAGTTGAAATAGTAGGATCAATTTTGCTGTATTGTAGCAAAAATGCTGATTCACTTTGATCATAACTCCTAACAGCTTCAGGTAGAAAGCCCCTATTATTCTTGTATGCTGACCTTAGGCCACTATTGT
The DNA here is from genome assembly GCA_015472975.1 of Rousettus leschenaultii. Lineage (NCBI taxonomy): Eukaryota > Metazoa > Chordata > Mammalia > Chiroptera > Pteropodidae > Rousettus > Rousettus leschenaultii. The sequence continues at coordinate 236,884 of BNJM01000558.1, read as the reverse complement.
CGAGAGAGAATTGCTTAACTCACAATACATTAATGGCAAAATATTGAAAATGAAGAGTTTATAAGATGAGTTTTTTAAAAAATTGATAGAGGATAGGGGATGAGGAATAAGTTGCAAGTCAAGTAATAATCAAGTAACCATCACTATGAAATCACGTGTTGGTCATGTAAACACCATGTAGGATTCACGTTCTGGCCAAAGAAGACCCTTCAGTACTCTGGTAACTACCAGGTGATGAGTCTTGTTGCTGTGGGTGTAGGTTTTCACTTTCATTCTTTGAATGAACCAGGCTTCAGTGTTTGAAACCTTTTCCACTCTAGTTTACCTTGTAAATGAGATTGGCTTGTAGTGTTTTCAAACATCCACTCTACTTTCCTAGTCTTGGCAAAAGACTGGGGCCAGGGTCATAGACTTATATCACCTTTTTTTCCACCAATAAATTCTTGTTATCATGTCCAAGTCTTCCCTCTAAGGTTCTGTTAAGTAATGTTAGCCTAGATTTGTGGACCAAGTTCTTAACTCTATTTTCCGGAAATAGGAGCAATGCTTGGACATGCTTCCAATCTCCCCATTGAGTTTCTGAAGGAACTGTCCAGGCTTTGCATCAGGTTTCTTAGTGCCCACACTACCTTCTCTTGACAGGGAAAAACTTAAAATGTAAGTTGTGGGCACTACTTAATTATAGTCAAAAGGGAAAACAGGTGACATGGGTGCAGGTTTTGCTGAATGTACTGTTAACATGACACAAGGTTGGTACAAGCTGCCCAAATTTCTGTTGTAAGTGCTTGAAATGGAGGAGAGTTGTGGAACCATGAACCGAGTCCTTTGTTCTTCCTCATCCTAGGAGATGACAACTTGGTTCTGTAAACCAGCTCTCTACAGAATTTCTGGTAGTAAGGTCAAGACTGGGTATTGTAGACCTAGGTATTCAGTCTAGACTTTGTTACCAATAGGCTAATATTGATGTTGTGGGCCATGGGCTGCCCAGTAGTTTATTTTAGGAGGTCCAGGCTTGATGCAGATTTCTGCAGTCTCCATTCTGGTTTCTCTTCCATAAACAAGGCTTTTGTCATGAGCCTAGTACCCCAGGAGACATTTGTTCACAGAGCACAGGCTTGGGATTCTGGGTTAATGCCACCACTTCAGTCTCTGTCAGGGAAAGACAGAAGAAATGTTGTGGGCAAAGTTCTTACCTCTACCATTTTGAGGGTGGATGTGATCTAAATTGAAAATCTAGGTCAGCACTCTGGTTCTTGATTAGAATTCCAGGCAGGAGATAAGGTTCTAGGTCTCAAGATAACATCCTCTTACTTGAGAACAGGCTTGCCCTATGGGTTACATTCTCCTATCTACTAGTTTTTGGAGAGGACAAGCTTAGTGCTTTGGATTCCAGGTGCCAAGGACTTTTGTTAGGAATATACAGGCAATGTGCCTTGAGACCGTGTCACTTCTCCAATCCTCTCAATGGAAGACAGTGTTGCTGGTATTAATGGTTCCTTCATTCTTCTTTTGTTCTGAGGAGACAGCTTTGTTTCTATGCCATATGCTCCACATGAGATTCTGTTCACAGATGATACCTGGGATGTAGTGTGAGTAGGTGCTTCATTTATTCTGTTATAAATTAGATGATCTTGAACTGGAAGCCTGGGCCTGCACTTCAATTCCTGTGCAGAGAGTCTAGACTTGTGAAAGAAGCCTAACTCTCCCTTTTAATTGTCTTTTATGTAAAGACAGGCTTGTTGCTGTGTCCCAAGAACACTTCTTGGCATTCATTCAGGAGGAAGGGGTTAGAACTGTGGGTCCAGGACATCACTTCATTTTCTATTATGAAAAGACAGAAGAAATGCTGTGGCCTGAGGTCTCAGCTTGACCTCCTGGATTAGGTGAAGAAATGTTACTGCAAACCAAAGTCACCACTCTTACTTCTAACAGAAAATCCAGGCCTGAATCCAAGCCTCTAGTTCTTCAAAAAGATATTTGTACCAGAGGAAAGGTTGGCCTCGCAGTTTAAGGTCTCCAATATACTAAATTTCAACAATGACAGGCTTTTGGGCTTTAGACCAGGGCTCTGTTGTATTAGTGTTAGGAAATGACAAGCTTTGTGTTATTGGCCCAGTTCACCAGTCTACATTGTTTAAAAAAAAAAGACAGTACTGTTACCTACACAGAGGTTTCCTTTCTTTCTGTAAGATTGATATCTTTGATCAGCAGACCATGCACTTCATATTAGTTTCTGTCACAGGGTCTAGGATGCTGGTAGGGTGAGTAGGTCCTTAACCTAGTCTGTTCACAATAATACAGTGTTAACCTCGGCAGCATGGCCCTTAGAGAATAAGGACAGGATCAAGTGCCTGTCTATGGTAATCAGATGCCCATCAAAAGAATGTATAAAACACAGAGAGATCATGTGCAGATGGGTACTTTGAAGTGTTCCATTTGGAATGACATGTACATATCACTTGAGAAAGTCCACATAAGCACTGAGAAAACATTACTCCGACAGAAGGTGGTCGAGACAATCTCCTAATTGAACTATTCGTATATCATATCCACATTACAAAACTTACTTGAGGTCAACCTAATATGCGGCCAGCCAATGATCTTTAATTCACCTCAAGTTTTGTCTCTTGTCATGAAAACTGCTTAATGCCAGTGCAGGCTGCAGTTGCCCACTAGCCACATTGATAATTGGAAGTTGATCATGCTGTGAGGAAGCAACTGGAACCAGGTGGAAACAAGAGCCACCATTTTGTTGTATTGTAGGAAAAATGCTGAGTAATTATGAGGGTGCATCTTCAAGATGAAAAGAACAGCTGCCCCTGAATTTCTCTTGAACAAACCTCATACTATAAATCTGAGAGTCACTGGCTTAATTACCATGGAAAGAAAGCTCCTTCAACGTGTTATGAAAACCCTTGTTTTAGGATAGCAGAGAAATAAAAGTGGAAGTAACCTGGATATCTTGTGACAAGAATTAAGAAATCTCACAATATTCATGAGGCTTTCCAAAGGGATTCACGTGTCCATCAAGAGATTGGCCTAAAGGCTTTACAGGATGATCACTTGAAGCTGGGTTGATGGTGTGGCACTTGCTTTTCAGTTACTCTTCTACATGCCTTAGTAAAATTCACATAAACACTGAGAAAAGGAGAGTCTATGAGTAACAGAGCCACAAAACAGCCCTTCTAATGACAGGTAATATCTACATAAAAAGAATTACGTGAGGACAATGGCATAGGCTACCAGAAAATTGTCATCACTGGACTAAGGTTTAGTCTGCAGACAGGCAACCTGTTTGATGACAATTGGAACAGCCATAGCTCATTAACCACATTGATATTTGGAGGCCAAGTTTGTTGATGAAGTGACCTTAGAATGTTGGAAACAGTAGGCACAATTTTGCTATATTGCAGCCAAAGTTCTGAGTCATTTTGAGCATGACTCTTATTGACTTCAGTTGAGACATTCATATTTTTCTTGTATGCTGACCTTAGGTCACTATAGTCAGAGGAAATTGTATAACAGACAATAGTACATCAATGCTGCAATATTGAAAATGGAGAGTTTATGAGATGTGTTTAAAAAATGATAGAGGATTGGGGTTGAGGACTAAGTGGAAGTTGACAGAAAATAAAATAGCAATCACTAGGGAATCAAGTGGCAATCAATTGAACTCCTCACATGTGGGCCATGAAAGACTCCTCATGGGACTCTAGTGTCTACTACGTGATGAGTCTTGTTGCTGTGGGTATAGGTTTTCACTTTACTTTTTTCGAATGAACCAGGCTATAGTATTTAAAATGTTATCCACTTGATTTTACCTTGTAAATGAGACCAGCTTGACATTCTGTTTTCGAAACCCACTGTACTTACCAAGGTCTTAGCAGAGGACTGTGTCCAGGGCCATGGACTTCTATTGACTTCTTTTTTTTTCTACCAAGAAGGTCTACTTTACCATGTGCCAAGTCCTCCACTAAGGTTCTGTTAAGTAAAGTTTGGCTAGATTTGTGGGTGAAGGACTCTACTCTACTTCCTAGAAATAGGAGCAATGCTTGGTCAAGCTTCCAAGGTACTAATAGAGTTGCTGAAAGAACAGTTTGAGCTATCTGAAAGGTTTCTTAGTGCCCACATTACCTTTTATTGTCAGGGAAAGGTTTGATACTGTAAGTCATGGTCACCTATCAACAACTGTCAAAAGGATAAATAGGTGACCTTGGACTAGGTATCGCTAAATGTACTGTTAACATGATGCGAGGTTGGTGCCAACTTCCCGAAATTCTATCATAAATATTTTCAGGGGAGGACAGCCTTGGAGCTGTGACCAAGACTCCATTCTTCCTCATTCTATGAGATGACAGCTTGGTTCTGTAGGCCAAGGTCTCCACAAGAATTTCTGATAGCATGGGTGGAGTTGGGTGTTATGGACCTATGTGTTCATTCTGGACTTTGTTACCAAAAGGATCATATGGATTTTTGACCCTGGGGCTGCCAAATGGTTTCTTTTAGAAATTTCAGGTTTGATATAGATTTCCAAAGTCACTGTTCTAGTTTGTCTTCCATAAATAAGGCTTTTGCTATGAGTCTAGGACTCCAGAAGACAATTATTCGCAGAGTATAGGCTTGGGACTGTGGGCTAACATCACACCTTAGTCTGTGAAGGAAAGAGAAAAGAAATGTCGTGGGCCAATTTTTCAGCTTTACCCTTTTAAAAAAAGGCATTGGGATCTTAACTGAAAACCTAAGTCAGCACTCTGGTTCTTGATTAGAAATATAGTCAAGAGATAAGGTTCTAGGTCTGGAGATAAGATCATCTTATCTGAGAACAGGCTTGCCCTATGGGTTAAGTTCTCTTCTCTACTAGTTTTCAGAGAGGATAGACTTAGTATCTTTGGTTCCAGTGTCCTTTGTACTTTTTACTTTTTGTAGGAAAACAAAGGCATTATGCCTTGGGCCCATATCACTGCTCCACATCCTCTCAAGGAAAGACAGTTTTTCTGGTATTAATAGGGGCCTCCTTTCTTCTTTTGTTCTGAGAAGACAGCTTTGTTTGTTGGCCATACACTCCACATGAAATTCTGATCACAAGTGATATCTTGGGTGTAGTATGAGTAGTTGCTTCCTCTAATGTGTTGTAAATTGGATTATTTTGAACTTGGGAACCTGAGCCCATCCTGTAATTGCTGTGAGGAGGGTCTAGGCTTGATGAAACAGGCCTAAGTCTCCATTCTAGTTTCCCTTGCATAAAGACAGGTTTAATTCTGTTGCCCAAGAACACCACTTAATATTTGTTCAGGGAGGACAGACTTGGATCTGTGGGTCCAGGCCACCACTTCATTCTCTGTTTAAAAAAGACAGAAGAAATGTCGTGACCTGAGGTTTCAGCTCAACCTCCTGGATTAGGTGAAGAATTGATACTGCAAGCCAAGGTCACATCTCTCATTCCTAACAGAAAGTTCAGGCCTGAAACCACAGTTCTAATTTTTCAATAAAGACATTCTTACCAGAGGAAAGGCTGGCTTTATGGTGTAAGGTCTCCAATATTCTAACTTTTAACGATGGCAGGGTTTTGGGCTTTACCGGTGTTCTGTTGTGTTAGAGTTAGAAAGAAATTGGCTTTGTGTCATGGGCCCGGGTCACCAGTCTACATCATTAGAAGAAAAAATAGTTCTATTATATGCACGGAGGTCTCATTTCTTTTCTGTAAGAGTCAACAGTTTGGGTTGGTGGGACACGCACTGCACATTAGTTTCTGTCAGGGTCTAGGATATTGGTAGGGTGAGTAGGTCCTTAACCTAGTCTGTTCAGAATTAAACAATGTTAACCTTGGCACCATGATGCCGAGTGACTCAAGATGGGATCACATGACCACTTGTGGGATCAGATGCCCATCAAGAGACTTCACTGTAAAAAACTCAGGGAGATCATGTGACAAATGAGAATGATGTAATGCTCTTTTAGAAATGATGGGTGCATATCACTAGAGAAAGTTCACATAAACACTTAGAAAACATTAGTCTGTGTGTAACGGTAGATGGCTGAGACAGCCTCCTAACTGATCCTCAATCGAATGTCGTCTCCACATTTCAAAACTTACCTGAGATCAATGATATATGTGGCCAGCCAATAATCTTTAATACACCTTAAGTTTTGTCTCTTGTCAGGAGAACTGCTTTATGGCACTGGTGGCGGTGGTCACACATTCACTGCATTGGTAATTGGAGGCCGACTGTGCTAGGAGTAAACAACTGGAAAGTGGAGTGGTGGAAACAACTACTACCATTTTACTGTATTATAGAAAAAATGCTGAGTCATTGTGAGCATACTTCCTCATGAAGGAAAAAATGGCTGCCTCAGAATTTCTCTATACCACACCTCAGACTACCAATTCTAAGAGAGTCTGGCTTAATTATATGGAAAGAAACCTCCTTGAATGTGCTCTAAAAATCCTTGTATTAGAATTGCAGAGAAAATGAGGTGGAAGTCACGTAGAAATCTCATTACAAGAATTAGGGAATCTCACGATATTCACGAAGCTTTCCAGCGGGATTCATGTGACCATCAAAAGACAGGCCTGAAGATATCACAGGGATATCATGTGACATTGTGTGCTACTGAGTTTTGAATTACTATCCTACATTCCGTGGTAAATTCCATATAAACACTGAGAAAATGAGAGTTCATGTATAACAGAACCACCTAATGGCCCTTCAATCGACAGGTCATGCCTGCATGAGAAGACTTCCTTGAGGACAATGGAGTAGGCTATCAGACAATTGTCATCATTTAACTGCACTGAGGTTTACTCTGCAGTTAGGCATCCTGCTTGAAGGCAATGGGAACAGCTGTTGCACATTAACCATGTTGACATTTGGAGCCTGAGTCTGCTTGAGGAAGCTGCATTAAGGGAGGTGGAAATAATAGGCACAATTTTGCTGTATTGTAGCAAAAATGCTGAGTCATTTTGAGTGTAACTGTTAATGGCACAGGTGAGACTCCCACATTATTCTTGTATGCTGACCTTAGGTCATTATTGTCAAGAGGGAATTGCTTAACGGACAATACATCAATGCCGAAATATTGAAATTGAAGAGTTTAGAGATGTGTTTTGAAAACACTTGAGTGAGGATAGGGGAAGAGTAATAAGGTGGAAGTCAACTGTAAATCAGGTAGCAGACACTAGAAAAATCACACGGTGTCATGTGATCACTTCGAGAGATTATGGTGCAGGCCAAGGAAGATCACGTAGGATGCTGGTACATACAAGATGATAAGTCTTGTTGCTGTGTGTATAAGTTTTCCCATTACTCCTTTGAAAGAACCAGGCTTGATAGTTTGAAACCTTTTCCACTCAAGTTTACCTTGTAAATCAGACTGACTTGGTGTTATGTTTTCAGACATGTACTCTACTTACCTTAGTCTGGGCAGAGGACTGGTCCTGGGCCATGGACTTTTATCAACTTTTTTTTTCCTAAGAAGAAGGTCTTGTTAACATGTGCCAATTCTTCCATCTAAGATTCTGTTAAATAAAGCTAGGCTAATTTTGTGGGCCATACTCTTCACTCTACTTACTGGAAATAGGAGCAATGATTGGACATGCTTCCAAGCTTTCCAATCCAGTTCCTGAAAAAATGGTCCACGCTTTGTGCCAAGTTTCTTAGTGCCCACACTACCTTCTTTTGCCAGGAGAAGGGCTTGGTGCTGTAAGTTATGGTCACCATTCAATAATTGTCAAAAGGGAAAATAGGTGACCTAGGACCAGGTTTTGCTGAATATACTGTTAACATGACACAAGGTTGGTGACAACTGCCCAAATTTCTATTAAAAATACTTGAAATAGAGGATAGTCTTGAAACTGTGAACTGAGCCCTTCATTCTTCCTCCTCCTAGGATATGACAGCTTGGTTTTATAGACAAAAATGTCCACAAGAGTTTCTGGTAGCATGTCTGGGATGGTGTTGTGGACATAGTTCTTCAGTCAGATTTTGTTACCAATAGGATGGTATTAATGTTTTGGGCCTGGGGCTGCCATCTAGTTTCTTTTAGAAGGTCCAGGCTTGAAGCATATTTCCACAGTCTCCATTTTAATTTTCTTCCTTGAACAAGGCTTTTGCTATGAACCTAAGACTCCAGGGGAAGTTTGTTCAGAAAAGGCAGGCTTGGAAAAGTGGGCTAATGCCACCCCTTCAGTTTCTCCAGGGAAAGAGAGAAGAAATGTTGTGGGCCAAATTCTCAACTCTACTCTTTTGAAAAAGGGAATGGATTCTTTACTGAAAACCTAGGTAAGCACTCTGGTTCCTGATTAGAAATCCAGATAGGAGATAAGGTATAGGCCTCAAGATATGATTCTCTTACCTGAGGATAGGCTTACTATGTAAGTTGACTTCTCCTACTTACTAGCTTTCAGAGAGGACAGGCTTAGGGTCTTGTGTCCCAATCTATCTTTACTTTCTGTTAGAAAAATCAGGCATTGTGCCTTGGGCCTGAGTCACTGCTCCAAATCCTCTCAAGAGAAGGCAGTATTGCTGGTAATAACAGTGGCCTCAATTTTTCTTTTGTTCTGAGGAGACTGCTTTGGTTTTGGGCAATACATTCCACATGAGATTCTGTTCACAGGTGATATCTTGAGTATAGTGTGAGTAGTTTCCTCATCTAGTCTGTTAAAATTTAGATGATCTCGAACTTGGGAGCTTGGGCCCGCACTCAAATTCCTGTGCAGGGAGTCCCAGCATGTTGACACAAGGCTAAGTCTCCATTCTAGTTTCTCTTGCATAAAGACAGGATATTTTCTGTGGCCCTTGGACACCACTCGATATTAATTCAGGAAGGACAGGATTAGATTCATGGATCCAGGCTATGGCTTAATTCTCTGTTAGGAAAAGACAGATGTGTTGCAGCCCGAGTTCTATTCTTTACCTCCTGGAATAGGTGAAGAATTAGTACTACAAGCCAAAATCACCTCCCTCACTTATAACAAAAAATCCGGGCCTGGAGCCAAAGTTCTAGTTCTCCAGAAAGATATTTTATCAGAAGAAAGGTTGGACTTGTGGATTAAGGTCTTCAATATTCTGATACTCAATGATGACAGGCATTTTGGCTTTAGACCAGGGCTCCTTTGTATTAATATTAGGAAGTAACTGGCTTTGTGTCATGGGCTTGGGTTGCCAGTCTACATCATTTGAAGAAAGGACAGTACTGTTACCTGCACAAAGGTCTCCTTTGTTTTCTGTAAGAGACAACAGCTTTGATCGATGGGCCATGCACTGTACGTTAGTGTCTGCCTACAGAGTCTAGGATATTGATAGGGTGAGTAGGTCCTTAGCCTAATCTGTTCACAATTAGACAATGTTAACCTTAGTGTCATGGCCCAAGCGAGTTATGAATAGATTATGTGACCACCCATGGAAATCAGATGCCCATCAATAGACTGGACTGTATGAAATACAGAAAATTCATGTGACAGATAGGGATGTAGTGCTCTCTTTTGAATGACTAGTGTATATCACTTGAGAAAGTTCACATAAACACTAAGAAAACTTTAGTCTGTGTGTAAAAGAAGGTGGTCAAGACAGCCTTCTAACTGGCCTTCAATCAAGTGTTGTGCCCACATAACAAAACTTATTTGAGGTCAACAGTATATGCAGCCAGCCAATGATCGTTAATTCGCTTCAAGTTTTGTCTTTCATCAGGAAAACTATTTTATGTCAGTGGAGGTATGCTCTCACTAATGCTGGGGTAATATTGGAGGCTGATTGTGTTTCGAGAAAGTGACTGAAAAGTGATGGATTCAACTGCTACCATTTTGCTGTATTGTAGTTAAAATGCTGAGTCATTTTGAAGATTCTTCTTCATGGCAGAAAGCATGGCTGCATCAGAATTTTTCTATAGCAAACCTCAGACTACAAATTCTGAGAGAGACTGACTTCATTACCATGGAAAGAAAGCTCCTTGAACCTGTTCTAAAAACTCTTGTTTTAGGATTGCAAAGAAATAGAGGTGGGAAGTCACCTGGAAATTACATTACAAGAATTAGGCAATCTCGTGTTATTCATGAGGCTTTCCAATTGGATTCAAGTGACCATCAAGAGACTGGCCTGAGGGTATTATAGGGAGATCGCGTGTCACTTGGTTCGTGGTGTGGTGCTCATTTTTGACTTACTCTTCTACATTCCTTGGTAAATTACATATAAACACTGAGAAAAGAAGAGTCCTTCTGTAACAGGGCCACCTAATGGCCATTCAATCAACAAATCATATCTGCTTGAAGACAACAGCACAGGCTACCAAACAATTGTCATCATTTAACTTGGCCAAGTTTCAGTCTGTGGTCAGGCAACCTGATTTAAGGCCATGGGAGCGACTATTGCACTTTAACCACGGTGATATTTGGAAGCTGAGTCTGCTTGACAAAGCTATTTAGAGTAGTGGAAACAGTAAGCACAATTTTGCTGTATTGTTCAAAGATGCTGAGTCATTCTGAGCATAAATCTAAACAGCTTCAGGTTGGATGCCCACATTATCTTTGTATCCTAACCTTAGACTACTTTTGTTGAGAGGGAATTGCTTAACGAACAATAATTCAAAGCTGAAATATTTAAAATAGAGTTTATGAGACGAGTCTTGAGCACCCTTGATTGAAGATAGAGGAAGAGGAATTAGGTGGAAGTCAACCAAGAATCAAGTAGCAATCACTAGGGAATCACGTGGCGGTCACGTGAACACCTTGCACGATTCACATGGGGGCCAAGGAAGACACCGCGGGACACTAGTGTCCACCGGGTGATGAGTCTTGTTGCTGTGGTGTAGGTTTTCATTTTACTTTTTAAAATGAACCAGTCTTGAATATTTGAAATGTTTTCCACTAGAGTTTACCTTGTAAATGAGACCCGCTTGGTGTTGTGTTTTCAAACATCCACTCTACTTAACCTAGTCTTGGCAGAGGACTGGATCCTGGGCCATGGACTTATATCAACTTTTTTTTTTGTCTACCAGGAATGTCTTGTTACCGTGTGTCAAGTCCTCTCACTAAGGTTCTGTTAAGTAAAATTAGGCTAGATTTGTGGGCCAACGTCTCCACTCTATTTCCTGGAAATAGGAGCAGTGTTCGGCCATGCTTCCAAGCTCCCCAATCGTGTTTTTGAAAAAATGTTTCAGACTTTGTGCCAGGTTTCTTAGTGCCCACATGCCAGAGCCCACCGGCCTAAGTCGAACAGTACCAAAGATGGGGAGTGAGGATTAAAAAAAAGACAGAGATAAGAGATAGATTCGGGAGGACCCACAGTCAGTACTGCAGCAGCCTCCAGTTTATTTTGCAACGCATACTTATACCCTACTGAGTGCGTAAACAGCAAAACACCTCTAAATAATAACCAATCACGGAAACTCTGTAACATTCCGTTTCCAACCCCCACATCAGGTGCACTTCCTCCTGAGTCAGCAGACTGCTCGGCTGACTGACTCTGCAAAAACATCCTGCTTAACAAACAGTCTAGTTTTCTTCAAAATGGCTCCTGACACCCACACTGCTTCCTCTTTTCAGGGGAAAGGCTTGGGAAAGGTTATGGTCATCAATAATTGCCAAAAGGCAAAATAGGTGACCTGGGACCAGGTTGTGCTGAATGTACTGTTAACATGACACAAGTTTGGTGCTCACTGCCCAAATATTTATCGTAAATGCTTTAAAGGGAGCACAGTCTTGGAGCTGTGAATCGTGTCCCAAATTCTTCCTCCTCCTAAAAAATTTCACCTTGGTTCTGTAGGCCAAGGTCTTCACGAGGATTTCTGATTGCAAGGGTTGAGCTGTGTGTTGTGGACCTAGATTCTCAGTCTGGACTTTGTTACCAATAGGATGGTAATGACTTTGTAGGCCTGGGACTGCTAACTAGTTTCTTTTAGAAGGTCCAAGCTGGATGCAGGTTTCCACAGTCTCCATTCTATTTTCGCTTACATAAACGAGGTTTTTGCTGTGAGCCTAGGACACCAGGAGACATTTTTTCACAGATGACAGGCTTGAAACTGTGGGCTAATGCTACCCCTTAGTCTCTGTTAGGAAAAGAGATAAGAAATGTTGTTTTCAAATTCTCAGCCATACCCTTTTGAAAAAAGGCATGGGACCTTAACTGAAAACATAGGTCAGCACTCTGGTTCTTGATTAGAAATCCAGGCAGAAGATAAGGTTCTAGGTCTCGAGTAAAGGTACTCTTACTTGAGGACAGGCTTGCCCCGTGGGTTAAGTTCTCCTACCCACTAGTTTTCAGAGAGGACAGCTTAGTGACTTGTGTCTCAGTCTCCTTTGTACTATATGTTAGGAAAAAACAGTCATTGTGCCTTGGGCCCATGTCAGTGCTCCACATCCTCTCAAGAGAAGACAGTGTCGCTGATGTTAATGGTGGCTTCCATTCTTCTTTTGTTCTGAGAAGCAAGTTGTTTGTTGGCCATGCACTCCACATGAGATTTTAATCACAGTTGGTACCTTATGAGTAGTGTGAGTAGTTGTTTAATCTAATGTGTTATAAATTGGATGATCTTGAACTTGAGAGCCTGGACCTGCGCTCTAATTCCTGAGAGGAGAGTCCAGGCTTGGTGAAACAGGCCTAAGGTCTCCATTCTAGTTCCGCTTACATAAAGATGGTTTTGTTGCTGTGGCCTTGGTCACCACTCAACATTCACTCAGGGAGGATAGGCTTAGAACCATGAGTCCTAGTCACTTCTTCATTCTATGTTAGGAAAAAACAGAAGACATTCTACAGCCCAAGGTCTCACCTCGACCTCCAGGAATAGTGGTAGAATTGGTACTGCAAACCAAAGTCACCGCTCTCACTCCTAACAGATAGTCCAGGCCTGAGCCAAGGTTCTATTTCTTCGAAAAGATATTCTACCAGAGGAAAGACCGGCCTTGTGGTTTAAGGTGTCTAATATTCTAATTTTTAATGATGGCAGGCTTTTTGGCTTTAGATCAGGGTTCTGTTGTTTAATGTTAGGAAGAAATTGGCTTTCTGTCATGGGGTTGGGTCTATAGTCTACATCATTTGAAGAAAGAACATTATTGTTACCTGTACTGAGGTTCCTTTCTTTTCTGTAAGAGTCGATAGCTTTCATTGGTGAGCCGTGCTCTGCACATTAGCTTATGTCACAGGTTCTAGGATGTTGGTACAGTGAGTAGGTCTTCAGCCAAGGTTGTTCAAAATTAGTGTTAACCTTGACAGCATGGCTCAGAGGTAGTCTGACAGTAATATTAATATGTGACCACCGGTGAGAATTAGATGCCCATCAAGAAACTGGACTGTATGAAACACATGTGAAGATGGAGATGATGAGTGTATATCACTTGAGTAATTTCACAGTGAGAAAACATTAGTCTATGTGTAACAGAAGGTGTCCACACAGCCTCAAATTGACCTCTGATCAAATATCGTATCCACATTACAAAACTTACTTAAGTCAATGGTATATGGCAGCCAGCTAATGATCATTAATTTGCCTCAATTTTGTCTCTTATCAGGAAAGCTGCTGTGTGACAGCAGAGGCGGAGGTTGCACATGTGTCATGTTGATAATTGGTGGCTGATTGTGCCATGAGGAAGTGACTAGAAAGTGGTGCAAACAAAAGCTGCCATTTTGCTGTATTTTATGGAAAATGCTGAGTCATTGTGAGGATTCTCCTTCATGGTGGAAAGAATAGCTGCCTCAGAATTTCTCTATAGAAACCAACAGATACAAATTCTAACAGGCACTGGCTTAATTACTATGGAAGGAAAATTTCTTCATGTTCTGAAAAAATCCTGTTTTAGCTTAGAAGAGAAAATAAGGTTGAAATCACCTTGAAATCTCATGACAAGAATCAGGGAATCTCGTCATATTTATGAGGCTTTCCAAAAGGATTCATGTGACCACCAAGAGACTGGTGGTGTGAGGGCATCAGGGGGAGATTATGTGGCATTGGGTTGATGCTGTGGTGCTCACTTTTCAGTTACGCTTCTACATTCCTTGGTAAAATCCACATAAACACTGAGAAAAGGAGAGTCCATGTGTAACAGAGCCACCTAACAGCCTTTCAATTAACAGGTCATGTCTGCATGAGAAGACTTGCTTGAGGACAATGATGTATCCTACCAGAAAATTGCCATCATTTACCTTGGCTCAGGTATAGTCTGCAGATAGGCAACCTGTTTTATGGCAATTGGAGTAGTCATTGCTCATTAACCATGTTGATATTTGTAGGCTGAGTCTGTTTGATGAATTGACCTTAGAGCCATGGAAACAGTAGGTGAAATTTTGCTGTATTGTAGCAAAAGTTCTGAGTCATTTTGAGCATAATTCTTAATGGCTTCAGTTGGGACACCCATATTTTTCTTGCATGGTGATCTTAGGCCACTAGTGTCGAGAGAGAATTGCATAACATATGATACATCAATGCTGAAATGCTAAAAATGAAGAGTTTATGAGATGTGTTTTGAAAACAATAGAGGATAGGTGAAAAGGAATAAGGCGTAAGAAAGTAGAAAATCGAGTAGCAATTACTATGGAAACACGCAACAGTCAATTTAACTCTTCGTGGGATTTACGTGGGGGCCATGGAAGACCCCACAGGACTCTGTTGTCTACTAGGTTTGAGTCTTGTTGCTGTGGATATAGGTTTTCCCTGTTTTCCCTTTACTTTTTATAATGAACCAGGCTTGAGTGTTTCAAACATCATCCACTTGAGTTTATCTCATAAATGAAACCAGCTTGGTGTTGTATTTTCAAACATTCACTCTACTCACCCTGGCCTGTTCAGAGGACTGTGTCCAGGGTCTACTTTACCATGTGCCAAATCCTTCAGCTAAGGTTATGTTAAGTAAAGTTAGGCTAGATTTGTGGGAGAAGGTCTCCACTCTACTTCTTGGAAATAGGAGCAATGCATGGTCAGGCTTCCAAGATCCCAGTAAAGTTCCTGAAAGAACAGTCTGAGCTATCTGCTAGGTTTTCTAGTGCACACATTACCCTCTATTGTCAGGGGAAAAGTTGGTGTGGTAAGTCATAGTTATCTATCAACAATTGTGAAAGGGTAAATAGGTTACCTTGAACTAGGTATTGCTAAATGCACTGTTAATATGACACGAATTTGGTGCCAACTTTCCAAAATTCTGTCATAAATACTTTAAAGAGAGAACAGTCTTGGAGCTGTGACCCAATACCTCCGTTGTACCTTCTCTTAGGAGATGACAGCTTGGTTCTGTATGCAAAGGATTACACAAGATTTTCTGGTAGCATGGATGGAGTTGGGTGTTGTGGACCTAGATGTTCATTCTGGACTTTGTTACCAATAGGATGGTATTGATGTTGTGGGCCTGGGGCTGACATGATTTCTTTTAGAAATTCCAGGCTTGATACAAATTTCTATAGTCACCATTCTAGTTTGTCTTCTATAACAAAGGTTTTTGCTATGAGCTTAGGATACCAGGAGACAATTGTTCACAGAACTGAGCTAAGAATCATGGGTCCAGGCAACCACTTCATAGTCCGTTAAAAAGCAGAAGAAAAGTTGAGGCCTGAAGTCTCAGCTCGAGCTCATGATATAGGTGAAGAATTGTTACTGCAAGCCAAAATCACCACTCTCACTCCTAACAGAAAGTTTAGGCCTGGAGCCAAAGTTCTTATTCTTCAAAATTATATTTTTACCAGAGGAAATGACAACCTTGTGGTTTAAGGTGTCTCATATTCTAATTTTCAAAAATGACAGGCTTTTTGGCTTTAGACTAGGGCTAAGTAAGGAAAAAACCTTGCTTTGTATCATGGACTCGAGTCTCCAGACTACATAATTTAAAGAAAGAACAGTACTGTTATCAACATGGAGGTCTGCTTTCTTTTCTATAAGAGTCAACAGTTTTGATCTCTGGGTCATGCACTGCACATTGGTTGCTGTCACAGTGTGCAGGATGTTGGTAGGGTGAGTAGGTCCTTAACCTTGTCTGTTCAAAATTTGACTACGTTAACCTTGGTAGTATAGCCAAGAGGGAGTCACGACAGAGCACATGACTGCTCATAGAAATCAGATGCCATTCAAGAGAATGGACTGAATAAAACACACGGAGATGATGTGACAGATGTGATGATGTAGTGCTTCCTTTCGAATGATGAGTGCATATCAGTTGTGAAAGTGTACATAAACACTGAGAAAACATTAGTCTGTGTGTAACAGAAGGTGGTCAAGGCAGCCTCCTAATTGACTTCCCATCGAATGTCATGTCTACATTACAAAAGTTACTTGAGGTCAATGGTATATGCGGCCAGCCAATGATCAATAATTTACTTCAAGCTGATAGTGCTGTGAGGAAGTTACTGGAAAGTGGTGGAAACAACAGCCACCATTTTGCTGTATTGTAGGAAAAATGCTGAGTCATTGAGAGGATACTTCTTCATGGCAGAAACAATGGCTCCCTCAGAATTTCTCTTGATTAAACCTCAGGCTGTCTTAATTCCCATGGATATGAAGCTTCTTTGACATGTTGAAAACACTTGTTTTTAGATAGCAGAAAAAATTAGGTGGAAATTGCATGGAAATCTCTTGACAAGAATAGGGAATCTTGCAATTTCATGAGGCTTTCCCACAAAGTTCATGTGACCATCAAGAGACTGGCCTGAGAACCTCACAGGAAGATCACGTGATATTGGGTTGACGATGAGGCACTCATGTTTGAGTTATTCTTCTACATTCCCTTCTAAAATCCAAATAAACATTGTTAAAATTAGAGTCTATGTTTAACAGAGCCAGCTATGGGTCATCATTTAACTGGGCTAAGGTTTAATCTATGGAAAGGAAATCTGCTCGAAGGCAATGGGAGTGACTGTCACACATTAACTGCACTCACATTTGGAGGCTGAGTCTGCTTGGTGAAGCTACTTTAGAGGGGTGGAAACTCTAAGGTTCATTATGCTGCATTGTAGCAGAAATCCTGAGTCTTTCCGAGCATAATCCTTAACAGTTCTGGTGGGAGACCCACATTATTCTTGCAGAAAGACCTTAGGCCACTACTGTTGAGAGGTAATTGTTTAAAGGTCAAACACTTGTTTGAGGATAGGGGAAGAGGAATAAGGTGGAAGTCACCTGAAAATCATATAGCAATCACCAGGGAATCACATGGAGATTCATGTGGGGATTAAGGAAGACCCCTCAGGAATCTGGCGTTTACCAAATGACTAGCCTTGTTTCTGTGGTTGTAGGTTTTCACAATACCTCTTACAATAAACCAGGCTTCAGTCTGTGAAATATTTTGCACTTGAGAATACCCTGTAAAGGACACGGGAATGATGTTGTGTTTTCAAATGTTCACACAATTTACCATAGTTCCAGCAGAAGACTGGGTCCTCGGCCATGGACTTCCATCAACTTTTTTTTTTATCATATCAGGAAGTTCTTTTGACCTTGTGCCCAGTCCTCTACCTAAGGATGCGTTAAGTAAAGTTAGGCTAAATTTTGTGGGCCAAGGTTTCCACTCTACTTCCCGGAAATAGGAGCAATGCTTGACTGTGGTTTGAGGCTCTCCAATTTAATTCCTTACGAAAGAATTCAGCTTTGCACCAGATATTTTAGTGCCCAAACTATGTTCTTTTAGCAGGGAAAAGTCTTGGTGCTGTGAGGCATGTTCACCTTTTAATAATTGTCTAAAAGGAAAATTGGTGATGTGAGCCAAGTTGTGCAGCATGTACTGTTATGGTGACACAGGGTTGGCGCCATCGGCTCAATTTCCATTGTAAATGCTTTAAAGGGAGGACATCTTGCAGTCATGAACTGAGTCCTTCATTCTTCCTCATCCTAGTAGTGTTATGACTAACAGACAAAATAAAGGCAAGTTAACGATCATTTACTGCCTGCATATAAGGTTAACCTCAAGTAAGATTTGTAATGTGGACATGACATTTGATTGGAGATCAGTATAGAGTCTGCCTTGGCCACCTTCTGTTCCATGCATAATAATGATTTCTTGGTGTTGATATGAATTTTCTCAGTGATGTGCACTTGCCACTACAAAGGGAGCACTACATTGCAAGGTGTCCACAAGAGTTTCAGGTAGCAGAGGCCAGGCTGAGAGATTTGGGCTAGTTCTTCAGATTGGACATTGTTACCAATTGGAAGTTCTTGATATTGTGGGCTTGGGCTTTAACTACTTCCCTTTATGTGGTCCAGGCTTGGTTCAGATTTACACAGTCTCCATTTTATTTTTTCCTCCATAAATAAGGCTTTTGCTTTTAGCTTAGGACTTCAGGCAACATTTACTCATAGAGAACAGGATTGTAACTGTGGGCTTACACCACCCTTTCAGTCTATTTAAAAGAAAGTTGGAGGAAATGTGGTGGGCTAATTTCTCAGATCTGCTTCCTGGAAATAGGGGAAAGGATTGGAACTGCAAACCAAGGTCAGAATACTTGTTCCTAATAGAAAATGCAGGCAGGAGACAAGATTCTAGGTTTCGAAATAATACTCAAATTACATAAGGACAGGCTTGTCCTGTGGATTAAGTTCTGTCTACTTTTCAGAGAGGACAGGCCAAGATTCTAAGTCTCTCTTCTGCTTTTTGTTAGGAAAAGACAGGTCGTATGCCTTGGGCCCGTGTCACCAATACACATTCTCATAGTGAAGATAATGTAGTGCTCCCTTTGTAGTGACAAGTGTGTATCACTGAGAAAATTCATATCAACACCAAGAAATCATTATTATGCATGGAACAGAAGGTGCCTGAGACAGACTCTGTACTTATCTCCAATCAAATGTCATGTCCACATTACAAATCTTACTTGAGGTTAACCTTATATGCAGGCAGTAAATGATCATTAACTTGCCTCTATTTTGTCTGTGAGTCATAACACTTATATCTATGGAGGCAGCAGTTGCACATTGGCAGTGCTGATAATTGAGCCTGTGTGCTGTGAGGAAGCGACTGGATAACAGTGTAATAATAGCCGCCGTGTTGCTGTGTTGTAGGGAAAATATAATTATTGTGAGGATACCTCTTCAGGGTGAAAAGGATGGCTGCCTCAGAATTTCTCTATAGCAAACCTCAGACTACAAATTCTCAGAAGGAGTGGCTTGACCACTAAGGAAATAAAATGGAGATACTCACAATGATGCTGTTCCATCTGAAAAGGCTTGTTTTAGCCTAGCATAGGAAAATGAGGTGAAAGTCACCTGGAAATCTGATAACAAGAATTTGGGAATTTAGGGATACTCACGAGGCTTTCCCGTGGGATTCATGTGAATGTCAAGAAACAGGCCTGAGGGCATCACAAGATCACGTGATGTTGGGTTGATGGTGAGGAACTCACTTGTGAGTTACCCTTCTACATTTCTTGATAAAATTCAGATAAGCACTGAGAAAATGAGAGAACCTGTGTAACATATCCACTTAACAACCCTTCAATCAAATGATCATGTCTGCAGGAGAAGATTCACTTAAGGACAGTGGCGTAGTTGAACAGAAAATTGTTGTTAGTTAACTGGCGTTAGGTTTTGTCAATGGTCAGACAGCCTGCTTGAATGCAATGGGAGCAGCTGTAGAACATTAATTGTGTTGATATTTGGAGGCTGAGTCTGCTTGATGAAGATACTTTAGAGTGGTGGAAACTATAGGCAACATTTTCCTGTTTTGTAGCAAAAATATTGAGACATAGTGAGCATCATGCTGAACAGTTTCATGTGGGACTCCCACACTATTCTTGTAGGTCACTACTGTCAAGTGGTAATTGCTTAATGGCCAAAGCCTCAATGCTGTAATATTGAAAATAAGAGTTTATGAGATGAGTTTTAAAAACACTTGTTTGAGGATGGGGGAGAGGAATAGGTGGAGGTCACCTAAAAATCACTTGAAATCATTACAGAATCATGCTGAGATCAAGTGGACACCAGGCTGGTTTCATGTGGGGATCAAGGAAGATCCCACAAGAATGTTTTCTACCAAGTAATTTGTCTTGTTGCTATGGCTGTAGGTTTTCACTTTACTTCATAGAATGAACAAGGCTTCAAGAGTGAAAAGTTTTGCACACGAGTTTACCTTGTAAATGATACTAGCGTGATATTGTGTTTTCAAACACCCACCAACTTACCAGAGTTCCTGCAGAGGACTGTGTCTTAGACCATAGACTTCCATTGACTTATTTTCCTACCAAGGTCTTTTTACAGTGTGTCAAGACCCCCACCTAAGTTTCCAATATGCAAAGTGAGGCTAGACTCTGTGGGCCAAGGTCTTTACTCTACTTCCTGGACATAGGAGCAATGCTTGGCTATGATTCCAAGCTCCCCAATCACGTTTTTTAAATAATAGTGCAGGTTTTGTGCCACGTTTCTTAGTGCCTACCCTACCTTCTCTTACCAAGCAAAAGGCTTGGTGCTGTAATGTATGGTCATCTTTCAACAATTTTTAAAAAGCAAAATTGGTGACGTAGGACCAGGTTGTGCCAAAATTATTGTTAAGATGACACGGGTTGGTGCCACCAGGCCAAATTTCTATTGTAAATACTTTAAATGGAGGACAAACATCGAGCCATGAACTGAGTCCTCCATTCTTCCTTCTTCTAGGACATAGCAGCTACATTCTGCAGGCCAAGGTTTTGTGTGTGTGGGGAGGGGTGGGCAAGAAAAGATTAGGTGTTTTGGGGCCTAGGTCTTCAGTCTGGATTTTGTTACCGATTGGATGATCTTGACATTGTGGGCCTGGGTCTGTCAGCTAGTTCTTTTTAGGAAGTCCAGGCTTGGTGCAGATTTACACAGTCTCTGTTCTTATTTCCATGCCATCAGGAAGGCTTTTGCTGTGAACCTAGGACTCTAGGAGATATCTGTTCCAGAGGACAGCTTGGAACTTTTGGCTTATGCCATCCATTCAGCCTCTGGGAAAAAATAGAAGATATCTCGTGGGCCAATTTCTGTTCTAATTCTTGAAAATAGGAGAAGGAATTGGAACTACAAAATAAGGTAAGGACTCTGGTTCCTGATTAGAAATGCAGGTAGAAGACAAGGTCCTAAATCTCAATATAAGATTCTCTTCTTTTAGGACAGGTTTGTGCCATGGGTTAAAATCTCCTATCTACTTGTTTTCAGAGAGTACAGGCTTAGTGCCTTGAGTCCCAGTCTCCCTTGTTCTTTTTGTTGGGAAAAGAAAGGTTTTGTGCCTTGGGCCTGTGTAACCAAACTACATCCTAAAAAGGAAAGACAGTTTTGCTGGTATTAACGGTGGCCTCCATTCTTTTGTTCTGAGATGTCAGGTTTGTTTGAGAGTCATATACTCCACATGAGTTTATGTTTTTAGGGGATACCTTGGGTTTAGCGTGAATAATTGTTTTTCTAGTCTGTTATGAATTCGATGGTCTTAAACTTGCATGTCTGGACTCACACTCTAATTCCTGTGAGGAGAGTTCAGGCTTGATGTCACAGGCCTAAGTCTCCATTCTATTTTCCCTTCTGTAAAGATGTGCTTGTTGCTGTGTGCCTAGGAGAACACTCAACATTATTTCAGGGAAGACAGCCTTAGAGTCATAGGCCAAAGCCACCACTTCAGTGTCTGTTAGGAAAAGACAGAAGAAATGCTGTGAATCGAGGTCTCAGCTCAACCTCCTAGAATAGGTGCAGAATTAGACCAGCAAGCCGAGTCACCACTGTCACTTCTAACAGAATGTCCAGTCTTGGAGCCAGCATTCTAGGTTCTCAAGAAACCTAGAATTCTTGCAAAAGTAGAGGCTGGCTTTGTGGCTTAAAGTCTTTAATATACAAATTGTCAACGATGATAGGCTTTTTGGCTGTAGACCAGGGTCCGTTGTATTAGTGGTAAGAAAAAACTGGCTTTGTGTCATGGGCCCAGGATCCAGCCTACATCATTTGACAGGAGGATAGTACCATTACTTGACAATGATCTCCTTTCTTTTCTATAGGAGTCCACAGTTTGATCTGTGTGTTGTGCACTGCACATTAGTTTCTGTCACAGGGTCTAGGATGTTGGTACTGTAAGTAAGACTTTGGGCTAGTCTCTTCAAAATTAGACAGGGTTAAACTTTGGAGTATGAACCAGAGGGAATCACCACATGTTCCTGTGACTGCCTTTGGGAAACTGGCACCCATCAAGAGACTGAACTATATGAAACACAGAAAAATCGTGTTACAGATGGTGATGAAGCAGTTGTCCTTTTTAATGATGAGTGCATATCACTTGAGAAAATTCACATAATGACTGAGAAGTCATTAGTTTACATGGAGCAGAAGGTGGCCGAGACAGCCTCCTAACCATCCTCCAAACGAATGTTGTGTCCACATTACAAATCTAATTTGAAATTAATGGTATATGTGGGCAGTCAATGAACTTTAATTTACCTCTGGTTTTGATTGTTCATCAGGAAACCTGCTTTATAACTGTGGTGGTGGCAGTTGCACCTTGGTGGCATTGATAATTGGAGGCTAAGTGTGCTGTGAAGAAGTGACTGGATAGCGGTTGAAACAATAGCGGCCATTTTGCTCTGTTGTAGGAAAAATGATGAGGCATTGGGAGAAAACCTCTTCATTTCTAAAAGCATGACTGCTTAAAAATTTCTCTATAGCAAACCGCAGACTAGTTCTAACTGGCACTGGCTTAATCAACATGGAAATGAAGCTGAGATACTGACATTGAAGCAATTTCTTCAGCATGTTCTGAAAAGGCTTGTTTTAGCTTATTAGAGGGAATGAGGTAGAAGACACCTGGAAATCTCATAACAATAATTAGGGAATCTAGCGATACTCATGAGGCTTTCTGCAGGATTCACGTGACCAGAGTCACGTGAGTGCAACACACAGAAATTATGTGAAATTGGGGTGCTAGTGTGGTGTTCACTTTTGAGTTACCCTTCTACATTCCTTGGAAAAATTCACATTAGCCCTGTGTAACATAGCTACCTAACAGTTTTTCAATCGAAAGATTATGTCTGCATGAGAAGACTATCTTGTAGACAGTGGCATAGGCTAACACACACTTGTCATTAGGTAACTGCCCTTCAGTTTTGTCTGTGGCCAAGCAACTGGCTTGTAGTCATTAAGAGCAGTGATCATACATCAACTACATTGAAATTTGGAGCCTGAGTCTGAATGACGAAGTAACTTCAGAGCGGTGGAAACTCTATGTGCCATTATGCTGTAATGTAGCAGAAATGCTGCGTCATTGTGAGCATAACCTTTAATGGTTCTGGCGGGAGACCCACTCTATTCTTATAGGTGGACCTTAGACCCCTACTGTTGAGATAGAATTGCGTAAAGGCCAATGACACAATGCTGAAATGTTGCAAATAAGAGTTTATGAAACATGTTTTGAAAACACATGTTTGAAGATAGAGGAAGAGAAATAAGGTAGGAATCATGTGAAAATCACATAGCATTCACCAGGGAATCACACAGAGTTCAATTGAACACTGGTTGGATTCATGTGGGGATCATGGAAGACCCCGCAAGAATCCGATGCCTCCAGGTAACTAATGTTGCTGTTGTGGTTGTAGGTTTTCACCTTACCTCTTGTAATGAATCAGATTTCATCTGTGAGATATTTTGTACTCGAGCGTACCCTATAAATTAGCCCAGCGTGATGTCGTGTTTTCAAACATCTGTACAACTACCCTAGTTCCAACAGAAGACTGGGTCCTGGGTCATGGACTTCAATAGGCATTTTTTTTCCTACCAAGGTCTTGTGACCATTTGCCAAGTCCTTTATTGAAAGATCCATTAAGTAATTAGACTAGATTCTGTGGGCCAAGGTCTCCACTCTACTTTCTGGAAATAGGAGCAATGCTTGGCCATGCTTTCAGGCTCTCGAATTGAATTCCTTACAAAATAGTTCAGGCTTTGGGACAGGTTTCTTAATCCCCATAATATGTTCTCCTACCCAGGGAAACGCTTAGTTCTATAAGGTCTAAAAAGGAAAATTGGTGACGTGGGACCAGGTTATGCTGAATATACTGTTATATTGACATGGGGTTGGTGCCAACAGCCCAATTTCTATCATAAATGCTTTAAAGGCAGGGAAATCTTGGAGCCATTAAGTGAGTTATTCATTCTTTCTCCTCGTAGAAGTTGATAGTTTAGTTTTTTTTTGTCAAGAAAACTGCCTTATATCCGTGAAGGCAGCAGTCGCACATTGGCGGTGTTGATGATTGAGCCTGGGTGTGCTGTGAGGAAGTGACTGAATAGTGGTGGAAACAATAGCCATCATATTGCTGTACTGTAGGAAAAATGTTGAGTCATTGTGAGCATACCCCTTGATGGCGGAAATAACACCTGCCTCAGAATGACTCTTTAGCAAATTTCAGGCTACAAATTTTCAGAGGGATTGGTTTAACCACCAAGGAAAGAAAACTGAGATATTGACATTGAGGCTATTCCATCATTGTTTTCTAAAAATATTGTTTTAGCCTAGCAAAGGAAAATTAGGTGGAAGTCACCTGGAAATCTTCTAACAAGAATTAGGGAATCTCATGATAGTCACGTTGCTTTCCACGGGATTCATGTGACCATCAATAGACGGGCCCATGAGCATCACAGGGAGATCACGTGATATTGGGTTGATGGTATGGCACTCACTTTTGAGTTAACCTTTTACGTTTCTTTCTAAAATTTACATTGGCACTGAGAAAATTATAGTATCTGTGTAACATAACCAGCTAATGGACCTTTAATCGAAAGGTCATGTCTGCATGGAAGATTCACTTGAGGACAGCGGTGTAAGCTTATAGACAATTGTTAGTCAACTGTCTTTAGGTTTCATCTGTGATCTGCAAAACCTGCTTGAATACAATGGGAGTGGCTGACAAACATTAAACACATTGATATTCGGGGGCTGAGTCTGCTTGATGAAGCTACTTTAGAGTGGCGGAAACTGCAGGCACCATTTTCCTATACTGTAGCAAAAATGCTGACTCATTATGACCATAGCTTTGAATGGTTTCATGTGGTACTACCACACTACCTTAGGCCACTACTGTCGAGAAGAAATTGCTTAATGGCCAATGCCTCAAATTGAAATATTAAAAATAAGAGTTTAAAAGACAAGTTTTGAAAACACTTGATTGAAGATAGGGGAGGAGAATTAAAGTGGAAGTCCCCTGAAAATTACTTAGAATCACCACTAATCACTAGGGACGAAGAGATCAAGGGAACACCTGGCAAGATTCATATGGGGATCAAGGAAGACCCTGCAGGATTCTGGTTTCTACCAAGTGACTAGTCTCATTGAGGTAGCCTCAGCTTTTCACTTTGCTTCATAGAATTAATCAGGCTTCAGAGAGTGAACTGTTTTGCAAATGATATTACCTAAATGAGGCCAGTGTGGTATTGTGTTTTCAAAATTCACCCAACTTACCCAAGTTCCAGCAGTGGACTGGGTCCTAGGCCATGGATTTCCAGCAACTTTTTTTTTTTCTATCAAGAAGGTCCTGTGACTGTGTGCCATGGACCTCAACCTAAGGATCCATTAAGTAAAGTTAGGTCAGATTTTGAAGGCACAGGTCTTCACTCTACTACCTGGAAATATGAGCAATGGTTGGCCATGATTCAAAGCTTCCCAACTGAGTTTTTTAAAGAATGGTTCAGTTTTGTGCCAGGTTTCTTAGTGCCCACACTACCTTCTCTTACCAGGCGCAAAGCTTGGTGCTGTAAGGTATGGTCACCTTTTAATAATTTTCAAAAAGGAAAATTAGTGACATGGGACCAAGTTGTGATGAATATACTGTTAAGATGACATGGGCTGGGTGCCATCGGACCACATTTCTATCGTAAAAGCTTTAAAGGGATGACAATCTTGGAGTTGTGAACAGAGTCCTCCATTCTTCCATCTTCTAGGAGATGACAGCTAGGTTCTGTAGGTCAAGGTCCCAACAGGAGTTTTTGGTCACAAAGGCCCAGCTAGGAGTTTGTGAGCTTGGTCTTTAGTCTGGAATTTGTTACCAATTGGATGATCTTGACCTTGTGGGATTAGGACTGTCAACTAGTATTTTTAGGAAGTTCACAGTAACTTTTTTTGATTCCCTTCCATAAAGAAGGCTGTTGCTGTGAGCCCAGATCTAGGTTATATTTGTTCACAGAGGAGAGGATTGCAACTGCGGACTTATGCCACCCCTTCAGCCTATGTCTGCAGAAGATAGAAGATATCTTTTGGGCCAATTTCTCAGCTCTAATTCTTGAAAATTGGGGAAAGAATTGGAATTGAAAACAGAGGTCAGCACACTCGTTCCTGATTATAAATGCAGGCAAAAGACAAGGCCCTAGATCTCAAGATAAGATTCTCTTCCTTTAGGACAGCCTTGCCCTCTGGGAAAGTTCTTCTATCTACTTGTTTTCAGAGAAGACAGGCTTAGTGCCTTGGACCCTTGTCACCACACAACATCATAACAAAGAAAGACAGTTTTGTTGGCATGAACAGCAGCCTCTGTTCTTTTGTTCTCAGATGCCAGCTTTGTTTGAGGGGCATACACTCCACATGAGTTTAAGGGTCATGTGAGTTTCTGTTCTTAGGGAATATCTTGGGTTTAGTGTGAGTAGTTTTTTTTTTTCTATTCGGTTATAAATTGGATGGTCTTGAACTTCCGCTCCTGGGCCCACACTTTAATTCCTGTGAGAAGAGTCCAGGCTTGATGTCATAGGTCTAAGTCTCCATTCTAGTTTCCCTTAAGAATTTCTTGTTGCTGTGAGCCTAAGACAACACTTTGACATTCCCTCAGGGAAGACAGGCTTAAAACTTCAGTGTCTTGTTAGGAAAAGACAAAAGAAATGCTGTTACTTGAGGTCTCAACTCGACTTTCTGAAATAGGTGAAGAATTAGACCAGCAAGCCAATTCAACACTGTTACTCCTAACAGAATTTCCAGGCTTGGAGCAAAGGTTCAAGTTCCTCAATAAAGTTATTCTTACCAGAGGAGAGACTGGCCTTGCAGTTTAAGGTCTCCAATATACAAATTTTCAACAAAGACAGGCCTTTTGGCTGCAGACTAGGGCTCTGTTGTATCAGTGTTAGGAAGAAACTGGCTTTTTGTCATGGGCCCAAGATCCAGGTGACATCATTTGAAGCGAGGACAGTACTTTTACTTGAACAGCGCTCTCTTTTCTTTTCTGTAAGAATCCACGGCTTTGATCTATGTGCCATGCACTGCACATTAGTTTCTGTCACAGGGTCTAGGATATTGGTAATTTGAGTTTGTCTTTAGACTAGTCTGATCTAAGTTAGTGCTAAAATTGGTAGTAAGGCCCAGTGGGAGTCATCTTAGTTTCACAAGACCACCATGGGAAACCAGTGCCTATAAAGAGACTGGATTGTATGAAACACAGGGAGACGATATGACAAATGGGGATGATGCAGTGCTCCTTTTTAATTATGAGTGCATATAACTTGAGAAAATTTACATAAACAGTGAGAAGTCATTAGTCTACATGGAGCAGAAGGTGGCCGAGACAGCCTCCTACCTGTCATCCAATCCAATGTCGTTTCCACATTAAATGTAATTTAAAGTCAACGGTATATGCAGGCAGTCAATGAACTTTAATTCACCTCTAGTTTTGACTTTCTGGAAACCTGCTTTGAAACAGTGGTGGAAGCAGTTGCACATTGGTGGCATTGATAACTAGAGGCTGAGTGTGCTGTGAGGAAGCAACTGGATAGCAGTTGAAATAAAAGCTGCCATTTTACTTTGTTGTAGAAGAAATGCTGAATCATTGTGAGGATACCTCTTCATGTCAAAAGACAAAAAGTTGCTTAAGAATTTCTCTACAGCAAACCACAGCTAAACATTCTGTGAGCGACTGGCTTAACCAACATGGAAAGAAAGCTGACATGCTGACATTGAGCAGTTTCTTCAATGTGTTCTGATAAGGCTTGTTTTAGCTTAGCAAAAATCATCAGGCGAAAGTCACTTGGAAATCTTGTAACAAGAATTAGGGAATCTCATGATATTCACAAGTTTCCCATGGGATTCACATGACCAGCAGGAGAGTGGCCTGAGGGCAACACACGGAATTCACGTGAATTTGGGGTGATGATGTGGCACTCACTTTTGAGTTACTGTTCTACATTCCTTCGTAAAATTCTCATAAGCTTGAGATAATGAGAGTACCTGTGTAACATGGCTACCTAACAGCTCTTCAATCGAAAGGTTATGTCTGCATGAGAAGACTTGCTTTAGGACAGTGGCATAGGCTAATACACCCTCGTCATTAGGTAACTGCCTTGAGGTTTCGTCTGTGGTTAGGCAACATGCTTGTATTCAATGGGAACAGTGCTTGCACATTAACCGAGTTGTAATTTGGAAGCTGAGGCTAAATGACAAAGTTACTTTAGAGCAGTGAAAACTCTAAGTACCATTATGCTGCATTGTAGCAGAAATGCTGAGTCATTGTGAGCATAACCCTTAATGATTACAATGAGAGACCCGCTCTATTCTTATAGGCAGACCTTATGCCACTACCTTCGAGAAGGAATTGCTTAACAGCCAATGCTTCGATGCCGGAATATTAAAAATAAGAGTTTTATGAGACGAGTTTGGAAAACACCTGTTTGAAGATGAGGAAAGAGACACAAGGTGAAAGTCACCTGAAAATCACTTCAATATCATTTGGGAATTAAGCAGAGATCAAGTGAACACCTTGTGGGATTTACATGGGAATCAAGGAAGACCCCTTAGAAATCTGGTGTTTATCAGGTGAATATTCTTGTTGCTGTGGCTCTAGGTTTTCAGTTTTCTTCCTATGTACTATGCTTCAGAGCATGAAACATTTTGCTAATGAGTTTACCTTTTAAATTAGACCAACGTGGTGTTGTGTTTTTGAACATCAACATCATTTTTCCAGTTCCTGCAAAGAACTGTACCTTGAGTCATCAACTTCCATTGACGTTTTTTTCTCCTAAGAAGAAGAAGGTTTTGTGACTGTGTGCCAAGTATTCTACCTAAAGATCCATTAAGTAAAGTTAGGCTACATTCTTTGGGTCAGGGTCTGCACTCTACTTCCTGGAAATAGGAGCAATCCTTGGTTGTGCTAATAGGCTCTCCAATTGAGTTTCTTACAAAACAGTTCAGAGTTTGTGCTGGGTTTCTTAGTGCCCAAACTATGTCTTCTTACCAGAGCAAAGGCTTGGAACTGTAAGATATGGTCACCTTTTAGTAATTTTGTAAAAGGAAAATTGGTGAAATGGAACCAGGTTGTACTGAATGTACAGTTATGATGACTCATGGTTGGTGCCATTGGACCAATAACTATTGTAAATGCTTTAAAGAGAGGACAGCCTTGTAGCTGTAAACCGAGTCCTCCATTCTTCCTCCTCCTATCAGGTGGCAGCTTGATTCTATAGGTCAAGGCGTCCACAGAGTTTCAGGTAGCAGGGGCCATGCTAGATGTTTGTGTGCCTAGGTCTTCAGACTGGACATTGTTACCAATTGGATGCTCTTGACATTGAGGGAATAGGCTTATCTACTTCCCTTTTGGTTGTCCAGGCTTGGTTCAGATTTCCACAGTCTCCATTTTATTTTTTCTTCCATAAAGAAGGCTTTTGCTTTGAGCCTAGAACTCTAGGCAACATTTGTTCACAGAACAGACTTGAAACTGTGGGCTTACACCACCCTTTCAGTTGATGTAGGAAAAGGTAGTAAGAAATGCTTTGGGCTAATTTCTCAGATCTACTTTCTTGAATTAGGCATAGGAATAGAAACTACAAACCAAGGTCAGTACATTGCTTCCTAATAAAAAATGCAGGTGGGAGACAAGGTCCTAGGTTTTGAGATAAGACTCAGATTACATGAGAACAGGTTTGCCCTGTGGGTTGAGTTCTCCTATTTAACTAGTTTTTAAAGAAGATAGGCTTAGTGCCTTGAGTCTCAGGCTCCCTTCTACTTTTTGTTAGGGAAAGACAGGTCTTGTGCCTTTGGCCCATGTCACCAATCCACATCCTCACGAGGGAAGATACCGCAGTCCTCCCTTTGTAGTGACGAGTGCATATCGCTGAGAAAATTCACATTAACACTGAGAAATCATTAGTATGCATGGAACAGAAGGTGTCTGAGACAGACTCCGTACTGATCTCCAATCGAATGTCATGTACACATTACGAATCTTAGCTGAGGTCAATGGTATATGAAGGTAATCAATGATCTTTAATTCACCACTAGTTTTCTCTGTCAGGAAAACTTCCTTATGTTGCTGGAGGCAGCAGTTGCATACTGGCTACATTGATAATTGAGCCTGAGTGTGCTGTAAAGGTGCAACTAGATAGCGATAGAAACAATAGCTGCCATTTTGCTGTATTGTAGGAAAAATGCCGAATCATTGTGAGGATACCTTTTGATGGAGAAAAGAACAACTGCCTGAGAATTTCTCAATAGCAAACCACAGAATACACATTCTGAGAGGGACTGGCTTAACCACAAAGGAAAAATAACTGAGATATTGACATTGAAGCAATTCCATCAACATGTTCAGAAAAGGTTTGTTTTAGCCTAGCGGAGGAAAATGACGTGGAAGTCACAAGAATTAGAGAATCTCACAATACTCGCGAGGCTTTCCATGAGATTCACATGACCATCAAGAGACAGGCCTGAGGGCATCACAGACAGATAATGTGATATTGGGTTGATGGCACAGTGCTCACTTTTGAGTTACCCTTCTTAATTTTTTGGTAAAATTTAGATGCTCACTGAGAAAATGATAGTACTTGCATAACATAGCCACCTAATGGCCCTTCAATCAAAAGGTCATATATGCATGAGAAGCTTCACTTAAGGACAGTGGGGTCAGCTAACAGACAATTGTTTTTAGTTCACTGGCCTTAGGTTTCATCTGTGGTCAGGCAACCTTTTAAATGCAATGGAAGCATTGTTGAATATCAACCACATTGATATTGGAAGACTGATTCTGCTTGACAAAGCTACTTTAGAATGGTGGAAAATGTAACTGCCATTTTGCTGTATTGTAGCAAAAATGCTGAGTCATTCTGACCATAACTCTTAATGGCTTCTAGTTGGACTCCCACACTATTCTTATATGCGGACCTTAGGACACTTTTGTTGAGAGGAAATTGCTTAACAGCCAATGCTCCAATGCTGAAATAGTGAAAATAAGGTTTTGGATACGAATTTTGAAAAAAGCTTGTTTGAGGATAGGGGAAGGTGAATAAGCTGGAAGACACCTGCAAATCACTTAGAAATCACTATGAAATCATGCGAAGATCAAGTGAACACCTTGTGGTATTCAAGTGGGAATCACAGAAAACTCCACAAGAATCTGGTCTCTACCAGGTGACTTGTCTTATTTCTGTGGCCATAGGTTTTCATGTTACTTCATAGTGGGAACCAGGCATCAGAACGTGAAATGTTTTGCAAATGAGTTTACCCTGTAAATGAGATCGGCATGGTGTTGTGTTTTCAAACATCCACCCAAATTACCCTAGTTCCAGTAGAGGACTGGGTCTTGGGCCATGGACTTTTATCGACTTTTTTTCCCCCCACCAAGATGAAGGTCTTGTGACCATGTGCCGAGTCCTCCACCTAAAGATCCATTAAGTTAGGTGTGGCTAAGGTCTTCACTCTACTTTCTGGAAATAAGAGCAATACTGGGCCATGATTCCAAGTGCCACAATCAAGTTTTTTAAAGAACAATCTAGGCTTTGTGCCAGGTTTCTTAGTCACCACACCACCTTTTCTTATCATTCAAATGGCTGGTTTTGTAAGTTATGATCACATTTTAATAATTTTTGACAAGGAAAATTGGTAACAGTGGACCAGGTTGTGCTGAATGTACTGTTAAGATGACACAAGGTTGGTGCCATTGGCCCAAATTTCTATCATAAATGCTTTCAAGGTAGGACAATCTTGGAGCTATTAACGAAGTCCTCCATTTTTCCTCCTTCTAAGAGATGACAGCCAGTTTATGTAGGCTGAAGTGTCCACAAGAGTTTTTGGTAGCAAAAGCCAGGCTTGTTGTTTTTGGGCCTAGATCTTCAGTCTGACTTTTGTTACCAATCGGATGATTTGATTATGTGAGCCTGGGGCTGTTAGTTAGTTCCTTTTAGGATGTCCAGGCTTGGTGCAGATTTCTAAAGTCTCTGTTCTTATTTCCCTTCAACAAGAGGGCTTTTGTTGTGTGTCTAGGACTCCAGGCAGTATTTGTTCACAAAGGACAGGTTTGGAACTGCGAGCTTACACCACCCTCCCCCCACCTGAGTCTCTGTCTGGGAAAGATAGAAGATATCTTTTGGTCCAATTTCACAGCTCTATATCTTGAAAATAGGAGAAGAGGTTGGAACTGCAAATCAATGTCAGCACTCTGGTTCCTGATTAGAAATGTAGGCAGTAGACAAGGTCCTAGGTCCTGAGATAAAGTTCTCTTCCTTTAGGATAGTCTTATTCTGTGAATTAAGCTATCCTATCTACTTGATTTCAGAGAGGATGGACTTAGTTCCTTGGGCCCCAGTCTCCTTTGTCCTTTTTGATAGGAAAAGGCAGGCTTTGTTCCTTGAGACTGTGTCACCATACCATAACTAAATAAGACAGTTTTGCTGGTATGAATGGTGGCCTCCTTTATTTTTTTGTTCTGAAAAGTTGGCTTTGTTTGAGGGTCATACACTCCACATGAGTTTCTGTTTTTAGAGGATACCATGGGTTTAGTGTGAGTAGTTGTTTTTCTAGTCTGTTATGAATTGGATGATCTTGAACTTTCATGTCTGGGCCTGCACTCAATTTCCTGTGAGGAGAGTCCAGGCTTGTAGTCACTGAGCCTAAATCTCAATTCTAGTTTCCCTTCTGTAAAGATGTGCTTGTTGCTTCGGGCCTAGGACCACACTCAACATTATTTCAGGGATGAAAAGCTTAGAACCATGGGCCCAGGCAAACATTTCATAGTCTTTTAGGAAAAGACAGAAGAAATGCTGTGACTCGAGACGTCAGCTCAACCTCCTGGAATACGTGAAGAATTGGACCACCATCCAAGTTAGCACTGTTGCTCTTAACAGAATGTCCAGGCTTGGAGTCAAAGTTCTAGTTCCTCAAGAAACATGTTCTTACCAGAGGAGAGGTTGGCCTTGTGGTGTAAGGTCTTCAATATCCTATTTTCAACAAGGACAGGCTTTATGGCTGTAGACAAGTGCTCCATTGTATTAGTGTTAGAAAGAAATTGGTTTTGTGTCATGGCCCGCAATCCAGCCTACATCATTGGAAAGGAGGAAAGTCCTTTTATCTGAACAAAGGTCTCCTTTCTTTTCTGTAAGAGTCCATGGCTGGATCTGTGTGCCATGCATTGCACATTCGTTTCTGTCACTAAGTCTAAGATGTTGGTAATGTGAGTATGTTTTTAGAATAGTCTGTTCAAAATTAGACAGTTTTAAACTTGAAAGTATGACCCAAAGGGAGTCACCACAGGTTCACGTTATCACCTGTGCAAAACTGATGCTCATCAAGAGACTGGACTATATGAAACACAGAGAGATCATGTGACAAATGGAGATTATACAGTGTTCCCTTTTAATGATGAGTGCATATCACTTGAGAACATTCATGTAAACACTGAGATGTCATCAGTCTACATGGAGAGGGTGGCCGAGACAGCCTCCCATCTGTCCTTCAATCAAATCTTCCTAGGATTTGAGATAAGACTCAAATTACATGAAGACAAGCTTGCCCTGTGGGTTAAATTCTCCTATCTACTACTTTTCAGAGAGGGCAGGCTTAGGGCTTTGGGTCCCAGGCTCCCTTTTACTTTTTCTTGGGAAAAGATAGAGCTTTTGCCTTAAACCCTGTCAGCAATCCACATTCTCACTAGGGAAGATAATGTAGTGCTTTATTCGTAGCGATGAGCATATATCACTGAGAAAATTCATACCAACACTGAGAAATCATTAGTATGTGCAAAACAGAAGGTGTCCAAGACAGACTCAGTGCTGACCTCCAATCAAATGTCATGCTCACATTACAAATCTTAATTGTGGTCAAAGGTATATGCAGCAGTCAATGTCCTTTAATTCGCCTCTACTTTTGTCTAATTGTCAAGAAAACTGCTGTATGTCCATGGAGGCAACAGTTGCCCATTGCCGGCATTGATAATTGAGCCTGAGTTTGCTGTGAAGAAGCAACTGAAAAGCAGTGGAAACAATAATTGCTATTTTGCTGTATTGTAGGAAAAATGCTGAGTCATTGTGAGGATACCTCTTGATGGCAGAAAGAACGAGTGCTTCAGAATATCTCTATGGCACACCCCAGAATAGAAATTCTGAAAAGGACTGGCTTGTACCAAGTAAAAAAGCTGAGATACTGACATTTAGGCAGTTTTTTAACGTGTTCTGAAAAGGCTTGTTTTAGCCTAGCAGAAGAAAATGAAATGGAAGTCACTTGGAAATCTCATAACAAGAATTAGGGAATCTTGCAATACTCACAAAGCTTTCTACGGGATTCACATTACCATCAAGACACAGGCCTGTGGTCATCATAAGGAGATCATGTGATATTGGGTTTCTGGTGTGACACTCACTTTTGAATGAACCTGCATTACTTGGTAAAATTCACATTAGCCCTGAGAGAATGTGAGTACCTGTATAATACGGCCACCTAACAGCCCTTCAATCAAAAGGTCATGTCTGCACGAGAAGGCTTGCTTAAGGACAACATCATAGGCTAACACACACTTGTCTTTAGGTAACTTCTCTAATATTTCATCTGTGGTCAAGAAACTTGCTTGTAGTTAAAGAAAGAAGCAGTCACACATTAACCATGTTGAAATTTGGAGACGGAGTCTGAATGACAAAGCTACTTTAGAGTGGTGGAAACTCTAAGCGCCTTTATGCTGTATTGTAGCAGAAATGTTGGGTCGTTGCGAACATAACTCTTAACAATTCTGTAAGAAACTCGTGCTATGTTTGTAGGCAGATCTTAGGCCACTACTGTTGAGAGAAAATTGCTTAAAGGCCAATGACTCAATGCTGAAATATTGAAAATAAGAGTTTATGAGACATGTTTTGAAAACACTTGTTTGAGGGTAGGGGAAGAGGAATAAGGTGGAAGTAACTTGAAAATTACATAGCGGTCACCAGGGAATCACACGGAGTTCAAGTTTAGACCTGGTGAGATTCATGTGGAGTTCAAAGGATACCCCACAGGTATGTGGTGTCTACTGTAAGACTAGTCTTGTTGCTGGGGTTGTACATTTCCCCTTACCTTTTACAATTAATTAAGCTTCAGTCTGTGATGTTTGGCACTCAAGTGTACCCTGTAAAGGAGACCAGTGTGGCGGTGTGTTTTTAAACATCCATACAACTTACCCTAGTTCTAGCAAAGGACTAGGTCCTGAGACATGGATTTCCATCAACTTTTTTTTCCTACTGAGTAGGTCTTGTGATCATGTGCCAAGTCCTCTATTAAAAGGTTTGTTAAGTAAAGTTAGGCTAGATTCTGTGGGTCAAGTTTCCCACTCTACTTCCTGGAAAAAGGGAGGAATGCTTGGCTGTGCTTCCAGGCTCTCCAATTGAGTTCTTACAAAATAGTTCAGGCTTTGAGTCAGGTTTCTTATTGCCCAAACTATGTTCTCTTATCAGGAGAAAGGTTGGTGCTGTCAAGTATGGTCACCTTTCAGTAATTGTCAAGAAGGGAAATTGGTGTCATTGTACAGGTTGCACTGAATGTACTGTTATGATGACAGAGGGTTGATGCTATCAGCCAATATTTTATCATAAATGCTTTAAAGGGAGGACATTCTTTGAGCCATGCACTGAGTCCTCCATTCTTCCTAGGAGATGACAGCTTGGTTCTATAGGCCAAGGTGTCCATAAGGTTTTAGGTAGCTGGGGCCAGGCTGGATGTTTGTGTGCCTAGGTCTTCAGACTCGATATTGTTACCAATTAGATAGCCTTGGTGATGTGGGCCCAGGCTTAAACTACTTACTTTTAGGTGGTCCAGGCTTGATTCAGATTTCCACAGTCTCTGTTTTATTTTTTCTTCCATTGATAAGTTTTTTTCTTTAAGCCTAGGACTCCAGGCATCATTTGTTCACAGAGAACAAACTTGGAGGACTGTGGGCTTACAGCACCCTTTCGGCCTATGTCAGAGAAATTCAGAAGAAATGCTCTGGGATAATTTCTCATATCTACTTCCTGGAAATAGGGGTAGGGATCGGAACTGCAAACCAAGGTCAGCACACTGTTTCTAATAATAATGCAGGCAGGAGACAAGGGCATAGGTTTTGAGATGAGACTCAAGTTACATGAGGACAGGCTTGCCCTGTGGGTTAAGTTCTCCTATCTACTAGTTTTCAGAGAGGACAGGCTTAGTGCCTTGCATCCCAGTCTCTCTTCTAGATTTTGTTAGGAAAAGACAGGCCTTGTGCCTTGGGCCCATGTCACTAATCCACATCCTCACAAAGATGATGTAGTTCTCCCTTTGTAGAGAAGAGTGCATATCACTGAGAAAATTCCCATAAACAGTGAGAAATCATTAGTACGCATGGTGCAGAAGGTGGCCGAGATAGAATCCATACTGACCTCCTATTGAATGTCATGTCCACCTTACAAATCTTAGTTGAAGTCATTGATATAAGTAGTCAGTCAATGTCCTTTAATCTGCCTCTAGTTTTGTCTGATTGTCAGGAAAACTGCCTTATGTCTGGGGAGGCAGCAGTCTCAAATTGGCAGTGTTGATAATTGAGCCTGAGTGTGCTCTGAAGAAGCAACTGGATAATGATGGAAACAATATTCACCATTTCAATGTATTGTAGGAAAAATGCTGAGTCATTGTGTGGATACCGCTTGATGACTCCCTCAGAATGTCTCTATAGCAAACGTCAGACTACAACTCTTAGAGGGACTGGTTTAACCACCAAAAAAAGAAAACTGAGATATTGACATTAAGGCTGTTGCATCGACATGTTCTGAAAAGGCTTGTTTTAATCTAGCAGAGAAAAATAAGGTGGAGGTCACCTGGAAATTTCGTAACAAGAATTAGAAAATCTCGTGATACTCGCAAGGCTTTCCATGGATGTCACGTGACCTTCAAGAGACTGGCCTGAAGCCATCACAGGGAGATCACGTGATATTGGGTTTATGGTTTGGAGCTCACTTTAGAGTTACCCCTTCTACATTGCTTGATAAAATTTACATAAGCACTGAGAAAATGAGAGTACCTGTATAACATGGCTACCTAACAGCCCTTCAATCAAATGGTCATGTCTGCATGAGAAGACTTGCTTGAGGACAGCAGCATAAGCTCACACACACTTGTCCTTAGATAACTACCTTAGGTTTCATCTGTGGTCAGGCAACTTGTTTGTAGTCAATAGGAGCAGCAGTCACACATTAAAGGTGTTGAAGTTTGGAGGCTGAGTCTCAGTGACGAAGCTTCTTGAGAGCGGTTAAAACTCTAAGCACCATTATGCTGAATTGTAGCAGAAATTCTGAGTCATTGTGAGCTTGATTCTGAACAGCTTCATGTGTGACTCCCACACTATACTTGTATGCATACCTTAGGCTGTGACTATTGAGAAGGGATTGCTTAATGGCCAATGATTCAATGCCACTAGGGTATCACACAGAGATCAAGTGAACATGCCATTGAATTCATGTGAGGCTCAAGAAAGAACCCAAAAGAATCTGGTGCCTACCAGGTGACTCATTTTGTTGCTGTGACCATAGGTTTTCACTTTACATCAAAAAATGAACCAGCCTTCAGAGAATAAAATGTTTTGTAAATGAGTTTACCTTGTAAAAGTGACCAGCATGTGTTATGCTTTTAGACATCCACTCAACTTATCTTAGTTCCAGCAGAAGACTCACATCCTGGTCCCTGGTTTTCCATTGACTTTTTTTTTTCTGCCAAGAAGGTCTTGTTACCATGTGCCTAGTACTCCACTTAAGGATCTGTTAAGTAAAGTTAGGCTAGATCTGTGGGTCAAGGTCTTCACTCTACTTCCTGGAAATAGGAGCACTGTTTGCTCATGATTCCAAGCTCCCAAGTCTAGTTATTTAAAGAACAATGCAAGCTTTGTGCCAGGTTTCTTAGTGCCCACACTTTCCAGGCAAAAGTTTTGGTACTGTAAGTTATGGTCACATTTCAATAATTTTTGAAAAGGAATATTGGTGACATGGGTGAAGGTTGTGCAGAATGTACTGTTATGATGACACAGGGTTGGTACCATCGGCCCAATTTCTATCATAAATGCTTTAAAGGGAAGGCAATTTAGGAGCTGTGCAACAAGTCCTCCATTCTTCCTCCTCCTAGGAGATGACAGCTTGGTTCTATAGGTTATGTCCCCTGAGTTTCAGGTAGCAAGGGACAGGCTAGGTGTTTGCAGACCTAGATCTTCAGTTTGGAATTTGTTACCAATAGGATGATCTTGACATTGAAGGGATGGAGCTGTCAGCTAGTTCCTTTGAGGAAGACCAGGCTTGGTGCAAATTTTCACAGTCTCTGTTCATGTTTCCCTTCCATAAAGAAGGTTTTGCTGTGATCCTAGGACTCCAGACAACATCTGTTCAGAGAGAACAGCCTCTAAACTGTGGGCTTACTCCACCCCTTCAGTCTCTGACTGGGATTAATAGAAGATATCTTTTTAGTCAATTTCTCAGCTCTAACTCTTGAAAATAGGAGAAGGAATTAGGACTACAAACTATGTTCAGCACTCTGGTTCCTGATTAGGAATGCCAGCAGGAGACAAGGTCCTCATTCTCTAGATAAGATTCTCTTCCTTTAGGACAGGCTTGCCCTGTGGGGAAGTTCTCTTATCTACTTGTTTTCAGAGAAGACAGCCTTAGTGCCTTGGGTCCCAGTCTCCCTTT
>BNJM01000558.1:39475-198088 GCA_015472975.1 Rousettus leschenaultii | reverse complement strand
TTTGTTAGGAAAAGAAGGCTTTGTGTCTTGGGCTCAGACTGGACATTGTTACCAAGTTGATAATATTGATGTTGTAGATCTGGGCTTTAACTACTTCCTTTTAGGTGGTCCAGACTTGGTTCAGATTTCCACAGTCTCCATTTTATATTTTCTTTCATAAAGAAGGCTTTTGATTTGAGCCTACAACTCTAGGCAACATTTGTTAACAGAGAACAGGCTTGGAATACTGAGCTTATGACACCTTTTAAGTCTATGTCATAAAAAATTGGAAGAAATGTGAGCAAATTTCTACTTCTTGGAATTAGAAGTAGAGATTGGAACTGCAAGCCAAGAAAAGCACACTGGTTCCTAATAGGACATACAGGCAGGAGACAAAGTCCTCAGTTTCTAAATAAGACTCAAATTACATGAGGACAGGTTTGCCCTGTGGGTTAAATTCTCGTATCTACTAGTTTTCAGAGAGGACAGGCTAGTGCCTTGGGTTCCCATCTCCCTTCTAATTTTTGTTAGGAAAAGACAGGCTTTTTGCCTTGGGCCTGAGTCACCAATCTACATCCTCACATGAGAAAATGTTGTAGTGCTCCCTTTGTAATGACGAGTGCATACCAGTGAGAAAATTCACATCAACAATGAGAAATCATTAGTATTCTTGGAACAGAAGCTGGCCAAGAAAGAC
This sequence comes from Rousettus leschenaultii, assembly GCA_015472975.1. Taxonomy (NCBI): domain Eukaryota; kingdom Metazoa; phylum Chordata; class Mammalia; order Chiroptera; family Pteropodidae; genus Rousettus; species Rousettus leschenaultii. The sequence goes on along the minus strand of BNJM01000558.1, from coordinate 197,412 downwards.
TTTGTGCTGACCTCCAATCAAATGTCATATCCACATTACAAATCTTACTTGAAGTCAACAATATATGCGACAGTCAATGATCCTTAATTTCCCTTTAGTTTGATCTGTTTTTCAGAAAAAACTGCCTTATGTCCATGGAGGCAACAGTTGTAAATTGGCGGTGTTGATAATTGAGCCTGAGTGTGCTGTGAGAAAGCGACTGAATAGCAGTGGAAACAATACCCACCACTTTGCCATATTGTAGGAAAAATGCTGAGTCATTGTGAAGACACCTCTTGATGGTGGCTGCCTCAGAATGTCTCTATAGCAAACCTCAGACTACAAATTCTGTGAGTGACTGGCTTAAATGTCAAGGAAAGAAAACTGAGATATTAAAATTGAGGCTATCCCATCAACATGTTCTGAAAAGACTTGTTTTAGCCTAGCAGAAGAAAATGAGGTGGAACTCACCTGGATCTTATACCAAGAATTGGGGAATCCCACAATACTTATGAGGTTTTCGGCAGGATTCAAATGACTGTCAAGAGACAGGCCTGAGGGCATCACAGGGAGATCACATCATATTGGGTTGATGGAGTGGTGCTCACTTTTGAGTCACCCATCTACATTCTTTGGTAAAAATCACATAAGCACTGAGAAAATTATAGTACCTCTGTTACATAGCCACCTAACGACCCTTCAATTGAAATGTCATGACTGCATGAGAAGATTCACTTGAAGACAGTGGCATAGGCTAACAGTTATTGTTGGTTAACTAGCCTTAGGTTTTGTCTGTAGCCTCAAAACCTACTTGAACTTGAGTAGAACGGCTGTCAAATATTAACCATGTTGATATTTGGAGGCTGAGTCTGCTTGATGAAGCTACTTTAAAACGATGGAAACTGTAGGTGCCATTTTGCTATATTGTAGCAAAAATGCTTATTCATCATGAGCATAATTCTGAAAGGCTTCATGTGAGACTCCCGCACTATTTTGTATGCAGACCTTAGGCCACTACTGTCTAGAGGGAATTGCTTAATGGCCAATGCCGCAATATTGAAATATTGAAAATAAGAGTTTATGAGATGAGTTTTGAAAACATTTGTTTGAGGATAGGAGAAGAGGAATAATTTGGAAGTCGCATGAAATTCATTTAGAAATCACTAGGGCATCACAAAAAGATCAAGTGCACACCTGGTAGGATTCATGTGAAAAACAAGAAAGATCCCACAGAAATATGATGTCTATGAGGTGACTAGTCTTGTAGCTATGGCCATAGGTTTTCACTTTACTTCATAGAATGAACCTGACTTCAGAGCATGAAAAATTTTGCAAACGAGTTTACCTTGTAAATGAAACTGGAGTGGTGGTGTGTTTTCAAACATCCACCCAATTTACCCTAGTTCCAGCAGAGGACTATATCTTTGGCCTTGGACATCATCAAGTTTTTTCTATCCTACCCAAAAGGTCTTATTACCACATGCCAAGTCTCTAAACTAAGGATTTGTTACATAAAATTAGGCTAGAATCTGTGGACCAAGGTCTTCACTCTACTTCCTGGAATTAGGAGCAGGTCTTGGCTGTGATTCCAAGCTCCCCAATCAAGTTTTTTTAAAAAACAGTCCAGGCTTTGTTCCAGCTTTATTAGTACCTTCTCTTACCAGACGTAAGGTTTGGTGATGTAAAGTATGGTCACCTTTCAATAATTTTCAAAAAGGAAAATTGGTAAGGTGTGATCATGTTATGCTGAAAGTGCTGTTAAGATGACATAGGTTTGGTGCTATCGGCCCAAATTTCTATTGTAAATGCTTTAAAGAGTGGACTATCTAGGAGTCTTGAACCAAGTCCTCCATTCTTCCTCCTTCTAGGAGATGACAGCTAGGTTCTGTAGGCCAAGGTCTCCACAGGAGTTTTTGGTAGCAATGGCCAGGTTAGGTGTTGTGGGCCTAAGTCTGGATTTTGTTACCAATTAAATATTTTTGACATTGTGGGCTCGGGGCTGTCAGCTAGTTCCTTTTAGGATGTCCAGGCTTGCTACAGATTTTCAGTCTCTGTTCTTGTTTCCCTTCCATAAAGAAGGTTTTTGCTGTGAGTCTAGGACTTCAGGCCACATCTGTTCACAGAGGACAGGCTTGGAAATGTGGCCTAATGTCACGCCTTCAACCTGTGTCTGGGAAAGATAGAAGATATCTTTTGGGTGAATTTCTCAGCCTTCATTCTTGAAAATAGGGGAAGGCATTGGAACTGCAAACCAAAGTCAGCATTTTGGTTCCTGATTAGCAATGCAGGCAGGAGACAAGGTGGTAGGTCTTAGGATAAGATTATCTTCCTTTAGGACAGTTTTGTCCTGTGGGTGAAGTTCTCTTATCTACTAGTTTTTAGAGAGGACAGCCTTAGTGGTTTGGGACTCAGTCTCCCTTCTAATTTTTGTTAGGAAAAGATAGATTTTTATCTTTTGGACCCATGCCACCATTCCACATTCTCATAAGCAAAGACAGTGTTGCTGGTATGAATAGCGGCCTCCATTATTCTTTTGTTCTGAGATGTCAGCTTTGATTGAGGGTCACATACTCTATATGAATTTCTAGTCACAAGGTTTCCTTGGGTGTAGTGTGAGAAGTTGTTTTTCTAGTCCGTTATAATTTGGATGGTCTTGAACTTCCACATCTGGGCCTGCAGTCTAATTCCTATGAGAAGAGCCCAAGCTTGATGTTACAGACATAAGTCTCCATTCTAGTTTTCCTTCTGTAAATGCTGGCTTGTTCCTGTGGGCCTAGGATACCACTCGACATTCATCCAGGAAAGACAGGCTTAGAACCATGGGCCAAGCCACTACTTTAGTTTCTGTTAGGAAAAGACCGTAGAAATGCTATGACTCAAGGTCTCAGTTCAACCACCTTGAATAGGTGAAGATTGGTTCTTGGGCCATGGACTTCCAACGACTTTTTTATTTTCAGGAAGGTGTTGTTATCATGTACCAAGTCCTCCACCTAAAAATCCATTAAGTAAAGTTAGGCTAGATTCTGTGGACCAAGATCTCTACTCTACTTCCTGGAAATAGAAGCAATAATTTATCATGCTTCCAAGCCCCCCAATCGAGTTCCTTAAACAATAGTCCAGGCTTTGTGCCAGGTTTCTTAGTGCCCACACTACCTTCTCTTACCAGGGGAAAGGCTTGGTGCTGTAAAGTATGATCACCTTATAATAATTATGAAAAAGAATATTGGTGAAGTGAAACCAGGTTGTGCTGAATGTACTGTTAAGATTACAAAAGGTTGGTGCCATTGGCTAATTTCTCTCGTAAATGCTTTGAAGGGAGGATAGTGTTGGAGCCATATACTGAGTCCATTCTTCCTCCTTCTTGGAAATGACAGATCGACTCTGTAGGCCAAGGTCTCCATGGAAGTTTCTGGTAGCAAAGGCCAGGCTGGATGTTAGTGGGCCTAGGTCTTCAGTAGAATTTGTTACCAATTGGATGGTCTTGACCTTGTGGGCCTGGGACTGTCAACTAATTCCTTTCATGAGGTTCAGGCTTGTTGCAGATTTCCATAGTATCTGTTCTTGTTTATCTTTCATAAAGAAGGCTTTCGATGTGAGCCTAGGACTCCAGGGGACATTCATTCACAGATGACAGGCTTGGAAATGTGGGCTTATGCCACACCTTCAGTTTCTCTCTGGGAAAGATAAAATAAGTCTTTGGGATAATTTTTTAGCTCTAATTCCTGAATATAGTGTAGATATTGGAACTTCAAACCAAGGTCAGCACTCTGATTCTTGATCAGAAATGCTGGCAGTAAACAAGTTCCTAGGTCTTGAGATAACATTCTCTTCCCTGAGAACAGGCTTGTCCTATGGGTTAAGTTTTTTATCTACTAGTTTTCAGAGAAGACATGCTTAATGCCTTGGATCCCAGTTTCCCTTCTACTTTTTGTTAGGAATAGACAGGCTTTTTATCTTAGGCCCCTGTCATCAGTCCCCATCCTCACAAGGAAAGACAGTGTTGCTGGTATGAACAGAGGCCTCCATTCTTCTTTTGTTCTGAGATGTCAACTTATTTGTGGGTCATACTTTCCACAACTGTTTCTGTTCACAGTAGATAACTTGGGTGTAGATACTTGAGTAGTTGTTTCTTCAGTTTATTATAAATTGGATGATCATGAACTTTGGTGCCTGGTCCAACACTCCAAATCTTACGATGAGAGTCCAGGCTTGATGTCACAGGCCTAAGTCTCCATTCTAGTTTCCCTTGTGTAAAGACGTGCTCATTACTGTGGGCCTAGGACACAACTTGACATTCTTTCAGGGAAGACTGGCTTATAACCATAGGCCCAGGCCACCACTTCTGTCTGTGTTAGGAAAAGACAGAAGAAATGCCGTGACTCGAGGTCTTAGCTCGACCTTCTGGTCTAGGTGAAGAATTGGACCTCCAAACCAAGTCACCACTCTCACTCCTAAGAGAATGTCCAGACCTGGATCAAATGTTCTATTCTTACCAGATATTCTTACCAGAGGATTGGCCAGTCTTACGGTTTAAGGTCTCCAATATACTGATTTTCAATGAAGACAGGCTTTTTGGCCTTAGACAAGGGCTCTGTTAAATTAGTGTTAGGAAGAAAATGGTTTTGTGTCATGAGCCCAGGTTCCAGTTTTAAAGGCGTGCAATACTGTTAGCTTAACAGCGGTCTCCTTTTCCTATAAAAGTCGATGGCTTTGATCTGTGGGCCACGCACTGCACATCAGTTTCTGTCACAGGGTTTAGAATGTTTGTAGTGTAAGTAGGTCTTTAGCCTGGCCTGTTCAAAATTAGACAGTGTTAACTTTGGGAGTATGGGCCTGAGTGACTCACAACAGGATCATGTAACTGCCTGTGGGAAGCAGGTGCCCATCAAGATACTGGACTGTATAAAACCCAGGGAGATCATGTGACAGGTGGGGATGATGTAATGCTCTCTTTTAATTATAGTGAATTATCACTTGAGAAAATTGTCATAAACACTGAGAATTCATTAATCTGCGTGGAACAGAAAGTGGCTGAGACAGCCTCCTAACTGTCCTCCAATCAAATGTCGTGTGCACATTACAAAACTTACCTGGTATAAAGGATATATGCAGGCGGTCAATGATCTTTATTTCATTTCTAGTTTTATCTGTTGGTCAGTAAAACTGCTTTGGGGCAGTTTATCTGGGAGTAGTACATTGGCCAGCTTGATAATTGGAGGCTGAGTGTGCTGTGAGGAAGCGACTGGATAGCAAAGGAAACAACAGCTGCGATTTTGTCGTATCGTAGGAGAAATGCTGAGTCATTGGGAGAATTCCACTTCATGGCGGAAGAAAAGGCTGTTTCAGAATTTCTCTATAGCAAACTTGAGACTACAAATTCTGAGAGGGACTGGCTTAAACACCATGGAAAGAAAACAGATATTGACATTGAGGCTGTTCCCTCAACGTGTTCTGAAAAGGCTCGTTTTAGCCTAGCAGGGGAAAATGAGGTGGAAGTCACCAGGAAATCACATAATGAGTATTAGGGAATCTCAATATTCACAAGGCTTTCCCACAGGATTCACATGACCATCAAGAGACTGGCCTGAGGGCATCACAGCGAGATCATGTGACATTTGGGTGATGGTGTAGCACTCATTTTTGAGTCATTTTTCTCCATTCCTTGGTAAAATTCACAAAAACACTGAGAAAATGAGTCCATGTGTAAAAAAGCTACTTAATGGCCCTTCAAACGAAAGGTTATGTCTGCATGAAAAGACTTGCTTGAGGAAAGTAGCATAGGCTCCCAGACGATGGTCATTAGTTAAGTGTCCTGAGGTTTGGACTGTGATCATGCAACCAGCTTGAAGGCAATGACAGTGGCTGTCACACACTAACTGTGTTAAAATTAGGTTGAGTCTGCTTGAAGAAGCTAGTTTAAAAGAGTGGAAACAGTAGACTCCATTTTGCTGTATTGTAGCAAAAATGCTGAGTCATTGTGAGCATAACTCTTAATGGCTTCAGGTAAGACTCACGTAGTGTTCTTCTATGCGGGTCTTAGACCACTGATATTGAGAGGGGATGCAACAATGTGGAAATATTGAAAATGAAGAGTTTATGAGAATGCTTCAAAAACACTTGGTTGGGTATAGGGGAAGAGGATTAATGTAGAAATCACCTGAAAATCACATAGTTATTATAGGAGTGGAAAATTTTCCAGTAAGCCAGTTATGGGGAAGTGATAGGAAGTGATATCTTCAGGTACCAGCCCCCAGGAAAAGCACTGACAGCCACTAGGATGCAGATAACAAAACTGCCTACAAGACCCTGTTTGATCTAAGATGTAGAAGTGTCCTGGAAACAGATATATTTGTGCAAAACGCTAACAGCCAACTTCTACTATTGTAATCTGCTTGCTTGCTTGTTCAAAAGCCCACCAGGATGTGGCTTTAGGCTTTTAAGCTGCCTCCTCTGAAGCTCAGGGCTGATCTCCTCTGCCCCTGTATGGTAAAGAGTCAGTTGCCGGTCGGCTAATAAAGGCTCATAATTCATCTCAATTGGCTCCCTGGGTCTTAGAATTGATCATGCCACAACATTTGGAGGCCCAAACGAGACCTCTCCAGAGGGAGTGATCTCCTAAGACCTGAAACTCCAGCTGCCTTGGGTGAGGACCTGCTTCGTCCAGGGGATGGCCCCTGAGAGATGTTCCTCAGCCCCAGATGCCAGGTGGACGTGCCCAGGAAGGCAGGTGGACAAAAAGGTTCAATTCTGTAACAATTGGGCAAGATCCATCTGGAGCAGCTTCACCAGTGAGTCCGACTACTCTTGAATTTGTCTGTCGGTGGGCCCTAAAGGGAACTAGTAGAAGGCTGGATGCAGCAATACTTCCCTAGTTTGATCAAGGTCTGAGACGTCAGACTTGACTTCAGGTATTCAGGTTTTTGGGTATGCTAGCATTTTGTGTTACCTGTAGCTTGTCTTGTCTGTCTGTATTGTGTCTGTCTGTCCAGACTGGTCGAATGTCCTGTTTTCATAAGTTTACTTATTTTGATTCTTTCCTTAGGTCTCGCCTCTGTGGCCCCATCCAACTGGATGCTAGGTCAGAGGCTGATCCTAGTCCAGGCTTATTTGGCTTTTGTGGGGATTCTCTCTTTTCTTGCCTATTTTTACTAACATGGGTCAGGCTTCTTCCTCGAATTGTCCTAGTCCCCTTCAGTGCCTCCTTAACCATTTTAAGGATTTCAGGAGATGAGCCCAAGCCTACAGAGCTAGTGTCATTCCCTCTGATCTTCAGAGGTTCTGCCAGTTAGATTAGCCCACATTTGGAACAGGGCAGCCATCAGAGGCATCACTCAACCTGAAAACAGCCCTTCAGGCATGGGGTATTATCTACGGAAATCCTGGCCACCCTGATCAGGTTCCATATATTGATGTGTGGATCAATATTGTTTCTGATGCTCCCAAGACCTGAAGGACTGTCGCTGCGGCCAAGAGTCAAAGGCGACTCCCAAGTCTATCCTTCTCTCAACACCAAAGGGGCCAAAAAAGAAACTGTCTGGACAGACACCTAACTCTCTTTACCATGTCTCACAGGCACACCCTGAACCCCGAGATTACTAATCCTCCCCCTTACTCCCCTCGCAACCCGTTCCTATCTCCATCTAACAGGGAGGCAGAACCCCTCCAGAGTCCTCCCTACACCCACACTGGGGCTGCGTACCGGCCCCCATAAGATCCTGATCCTGTTCCTGACTCTTCAAACCAGGTGGCAGTCCTGGCCCCACTCTGGCAATTGACTCCCCCAGTCGGGGGAGAAACCCAAAGGCCATTCATGGTCTACGTCCCTTTCTCTACCAGTGATCTGTACAATTGGAAACACCAGAGCCCCTCATTCTCAGAGAAACCCAAGGGATTACTCTCTCTCCTAGAGACTATTTCCTTTACCCCCAGCCAACCTGGGACGATTGTCAGCAATTCCTCCAGGTCCAGTTTACCTCAGAGGAGTGGGAGCAGATCCTGAGGGAGGCTGCAAAGGCAGTATTAGAGCCCAATGGTCAGCCTTGGGACCCCAGCACCAAAGTAAGGAGGCTTTCCAACGGTATCACCAGCTTCTGCTCCAGAGCCTCTGGTCTGCCTCTTGATGACCCACTAACTTGTCTAAAGTATTGACGAGCCACTAACTTATCTAAGGTAAGTGAGGTCATCCAAACTAAGGATGAATTACCGATGGCGTTCCTGGAACGACTCTTAGAGTCATACAGATTGTATACCCCTATTGACCTGGAGGACCCTAATAATAGAAGAGCTGTGAATTTAGCTTTTGTCAGTCAGTTGGCCCCAGCTATTAGAAAGAAACTGCAGAAGATGGAAGGGTTTGAAGGAAAGAACCTGTCTGAGCTAGTCAAGAAAGCCCAACGAGTGTTCAATAATAGAGATGAGGTAGATATAGCACGGACTAAGAACATGACGAAGGTCCTGCTTGCAACCGTACAAGGAGCCAAGCCAAAGGGACTACCAGGAAAAGGCAGAGGCCAGGGATAGGGAGCCGGGGAGAACAATGGACCTAAGAGAGTTGGGTTAGAGAAGGACTGATGCTCATACTGCAAAAAAAAAAAGGGACATTGGAAGAATGAGTACCTGAAAAAGGACAAGCCCCTGAGAAGAAGGCCCCCCTTGTCCTCTTCAAAGATGCAGAATGAGGAGGTCAGGGCTCTTACATTATGAGCCCCTGGGAGCCCAGGGTAACTTTAGAAGTCAGGGGCAAGCCTGTGAATTTCCTGGTGGATACTGGAGCTACCTACTCTGTCCTACAGAGCACCCAGGGCGCACTCTAAAAAAAAAAGATGCTTATACAAGGCGCCACTGAACAGGGGAAATCTTACCCTTGGACCCAAGCCAGGATAACAGATCCGGGAAAAGGAACAATTACCCATTCATTTCTAGTTATGCCAGAATGCCCTTACCCGCTGCTGGGTAAAGACTTGCTACAGAAGTTACAGGCCACAATTTCCTTCAAGGAAGGGCATACTGAATTGACTGTCGAGTCAGGCCCACCACCCATTCTACTCGCCTGCCCATTGTCTGAGGAATACCTTTTGCTAGAGGAGTCTATAGCAAACTTGCTGGGCCCTTGCCTAAAAACCTCCTATTAACTGAATTCCAAAGGATTCTTGGTGTCTGGGCAGAGGCGAACACCCCAACCTGGCAGCACATCATCATCCTATTATAGTAACTTTGTCCAGTTCAGCTACTCCAGCACGGGTACATCAATACCCTATCAGTCAGAAGGCCCGAGCAGGTATTGCTATTCATATTCGAAGGTTGATGAAGGCAGGAATCTTGGTTCCCTGCAACTCTCCTTGGAATACTCCCTTGCCCCCAGTCCAGAAGCCTGGCACCAATGACTACCAACCTGTCCAGGATCTCAGGGAGGTTAATAAGTGAGTTGAGATCATCCACCTGATAGTCCTCAACCCTTACACTCTTCTCAGCCAGCTACCCTCAACTCATCAAGTATATACTGTCCTAGATCTGAAGGATGCCTTCTTTATTCTGCCACTGGCCAAGGCTAGCCAGCCCATCTTTGCTTTTGAATGGGAAGACCCGGACAGACCTTACTCGGGACAGTTGACTTGGATTCGACTGCCTCAGGGCTTCAAGAACTCCCCAAATCTGTTGGATGAAGCCCTAAATCAGGACTTAGTCGAATTCCACCAGAGGCACCCTGAGGTAGTACTTCCACAATATGTTGATGATCTTTTGCTAGTTTCTGAAACAGAATTAGAGCATAAACAGGCTACTGAGAACCTACTCCAGGAGTTAGTCAAGAATGGGTATCAGGTATCTGCTAAAAAGACTCAACTTTGCACTCCCCAAGCAATGTACCTAGGGTAAAATCTACAGAACGGAAAAAGGACCCTGTCCTCTAGTCAGATTGAGGCTATTCTGAGGATACCTCAGCTGCACACCAAGCGACAGGTTTGAGAGTTCCTGGGAGCAGTAGGTTACTGCAGGCTTTGTATTCCAGGGTTTGCAGAAATAGCTAAGTCTCTGTACACTAGTACTGGAGGGAAAGGAGAAAATATAGCCTGGGGAGAAGAAGAAAGGAAGGCATTTGAAGCCCTGAAGGCAGCCCTAACCAGAGTCCCTGCATTAGCCCTGCCCAACCTGGAAAAGCCATTCCAGCTCTTTGTTACCAAGGTGCGGGGAATCGCGAAAGAGGTCCTGACACAGACCCTAGGACCCTGGAAATGACCAGTTGCATACCTCTCCAAAAGATTGGACTACATGGCAGCAGGATGGCCCAACTGTTTTCAGGCGATCACTGCCACTGCAATCCTCACTAAGGAAGCCCTAAAATTGACACTAGGGCAGACCCTCCAGATCATCGCCCCACATGCAGTTGAGTAAATGCTTTGCAGTCCGCCAGGCCAGTGGATTTCCAAAGATCAAATCACCCAGTATCAGGTCCTGCTTCTCAACCCTCCTCACATACAGTTCCTGAAAACTGCCACACTCAACCCAGCTACCCTACTGCTTGACGATGACCCTCGCGAACCCCTGCATGACTGTCTTGAGGTCCTAGAGAACATCACCTGCACCAGACCGGACCTGACAGACAGCCCTTGGCCGAATCTGGACACTATTCTATTTACAGATGGTAGTAGCTTCGTCTCAGAAGGAGTCGGGTATGCTGGGGCTGCGGTGGTTACCACTGGGACTGTCATCTGGGCACAAGCCCTAAGCCATGGAACTTCAGCTCAGCAGGCTTAACTAATAGCAGTGACTCAAGCTCTGCGGTGGGGTAAAAACAACACTATTAACATCTACATGGACAGCAGGTATGCCTTTGCCATGGCACATATACATGGGGCGTTATATAAGGAAAGGGGGCTATGGACCTCAGGAGGAAAAGAGATTAAGAATAAGGAAGAAATACTAGCCCTTCTTGAGGCAATTTGGCTGAAAAAGAAAGTGGCAATCATCTATTGTCCAGGGTACCAGAACTCGGGCCCCGAGGTAGCACGAGGTAACTCCTTTGCTGATCAGACAGCAAGGGAGGTTGCCCAAAAACCAGTGGGGCCAATTGACATTCTGCTGGCCCTACTGCCAAGGGTGCTAATGGATACCCCTACCTACACTTTAGGGGAAGTTGAACTATGCGACAAACTGGGTGGGTTAATCTCTTGATGGCCGCATTGTAGTACCTGAGGCCTTGAGCCAAGGCCTTAAAACACAGGTTCACCAGAGCACTCACTTGGGAAGAATCAAGTTAATTGAATTGTTGAAAAGAGACTAATACATTCCAGGGCTGCAACAAATGGCCAAGCATGTATCAGCCTAGTGCCACATCTGCGCACAAGTGAATCCAGGGTCCTCCAAGGAAGTACAACATGGAACGAGACTTCATAGACAGGCACCAGGGGAAAATTGGGAGTTGGATTTCACTGAAGTCAGCCCAGGAACCTTCGGATTCAAGTACTTATATTCATTGATACTTTTTCAGGATGGACTGAAGCCTTCCCCACCAAGCAGGAGGCCACTCAGGTAGTAGCAAAGAAATTAGTCTCGGAAATAGTGCTTCAATTTGGCCCACCCATAACACTGGAGTCCAACAACAGCCCATCGTTCATCACTCAGACCAGCCAATCTCTAGCAAAGCTGTTAGGGATCGGTTGGAAATTGCATTGCATTTATAGGCCTCAGAGTTCAGGGCAAGTAGAAAGAATGAGTAGAACTTTGAAAGAAACCTTAACTAAGTTCATGCTGGAAACTGGTGAAAACTGGGTGAGTCTCCTTCCCTTTGCCCTGTTAAGGGCACGGTGCACACCCTATTGTAAGGGCATCATGCCTAATGAAATAATGTTTGGAATACCCCTACCTATCCTCTCCAAGTTATGGGAAGAAAAGCTAACAAGTTCATAATTTTTCACTGCTTAAGTCCTTGCGGGCCCTTCATCTCGCACAGCAGGAGACCCACCAACTGGTCTCTGCCACCAAAACAACCACTCAGCATCCAGTCCAGCCACACAACCACTCTCCAGGTGATTGGATCTGGGTGAAGAAGGTACAGCCTGCTTGTCTTGAGCCCCACCGGAATGGACCTTTCCCTGACATCCTCATAACACACACTGTGGTCAAGGTAGCTGGGCGCCATCATTGGATTCACCATACTAGGATCAAGGCTGCACATTCACCACAGGCATTGGAACAATGGACCCTGCATCAGACAGAGGACCCACTAAAGATAAGACTTTCGAGGGTTCAGTCTGGACCATCTTAATTGTCTCTGTTTTTCTACAAGTCGCTCACTGTCACTCCAGCAATCCTCACCAGCCCCAAGTGTATAATTGGGAATTAACTAGAATTGAGACGGGCATTTCTATTTCCATAGTGAATACCTCTGACCAACTTATTTTCAATGTAGACCTATGTGCCATCCTCAGGCAACCTGGCAAAGTTTACCATAAGGCAAGGGTAAGCTTTGCATTTATAGGCCTCAGAGTTCTGGTCATTCCCATATGGTTGCGGGGACCTCGCTATGGAAAGAGGCTTTCAAGGAACACAGCTTTATATGTGTCCTCAGGAAGGAAGCCCCAAATGCGCTAAGCCAAGTGAATATTACTGTGCCTCTTGGGGCTGCGAGACAATCCCACCATGGGAGAGTAAACCGGAAGGGAGAGATCATTACATATCTCTCAGCCGCCCCACTCAGTCTGTATGTACTAACCTAGGAAGCTATAATCCCATAACCCTTACTATAAAACAATGAAATGCACAGACTTGGACTATAGGGAAAACATGGGGGCTTCGTTTATATGTATCGGGAATTGATCCTGGTATACTCATCACTGTACAGTAGCAAGTCACCCGCTGCTTCTCACCTCTACCCATAGGTCTCAACCACCTACTGAACCCTTTAATCCCTTTTCCCCTGCCATCACCACCTCTACCCCTTAACTCCTCGGAGAGTGCTACTCCCACCATACCCACCATTCAGAGCAACCCGAGGGCACCACAGCTCCCCAACCCAATGTTAGATATGTTAGATGCAGTTTTTGTTTTTGTTAACCAGACTAACCCTAATATCACTAGTGATTGCTTGTTTTGCTGAACCTGACCCCACCATACTATATAGGGCTCAGAGGTACTTCTGCTTTTGGAAATTCCACTCACCAGATGAGGAATATTTCAGTAAGCAATAGCAGTACTTTATGCCCTTGGGGTAAGACCCCCAAGCTCACTCTTGGAGATCTGCAAGGCCAGGGCACTTGTATCTACTCCCTTGACTATCCCTTGAGTACCTCACCCTATGCCCAGAATTGTAACAGCACCACTCTCATAGATACTACTCCTCCATTTTACTTAGTTGCCCCACAAGGCACCTGGCTTGCCTGCAATACTGGTCTAACCCCTTGTATCAGCTCCAACTACTGGTCCCAGGGGACAAATGGTTTCTGTGTACTAGTTCACAGTATCCCTCAAGTGTATTTCTACTCCAGGGAAGGAGAGTGCGAACATTTCCAGTACATAGACCATCACATTGCTAAGAGGGTGCCTATCCTGATACCTGTCCTAGTAGGCCTAGGTATTGTGAGATCGACAGCTTTTGGAACGGCAGCATTAGTAATGGGGGATTCTAACTACCAGACCCTGAGTCAACAGGTAGACAAGGACTTGCAAGACTTAGAGACATCGTTTTCTCACCTGAGACCTTTGTGAACTCCCTAGCAGAAGTAGTCTTACAGAATAGGAGAGCACTGGATCTTCTCTTCCTGAAATATGGAGGTCTCTGCATGGCTCTGGGTGAAACTTGCTGTTTCTATGCTAACCATTCAGGTATTATCAGAGGTAGTTTAGCCTTAGTCAGACAGAGACTCCATGACAGAGAAGAACAGCATCAGTAGACAGGGTCTTGGTATGAGAACCTGTTCAACGGATCCCCTTGGTTAACTACACTGCTTACCTTCATCACAGGACCCCTAATATTGTCATTTCCAGGGTTGCTATTTGTCCCCTGTATAATTACTTTCTGCCTACATCAGAAAGCGGGTCCAGGCAGTAAAACTCAGGGTCCTCAAAATAAACTATCAACCACTCTAGATTGGAGAATCAATGATTTGAATTCCCTTTAAAAACCAGTGGGAAATGTAGGAGTGGAAAATTTTCCAGTAAACCTGTTACAGGGAAGTGATAGGAAGTGATATCTTCAGGTGCCAGCCCCCAGGAAAAACATTGACAGCCACCAGGATGCAGATAACAAAACTGCCTACAAGGCCCTGTTTAAGATTTAGAAGTCTCCCAGAAACATATCTTTGTGCAAGACACTAACAGCCAACTTCTGCTTTTGTAATCTGCTTGCTTGTTTATTCAAAAGCCTACCAGGATGTGGTTTTAGGCTTTATAAGCTGCTTCCTCTGGAAGCTCCGGGCTGATCTCCTCTGACCCTGCATGACAGTCAGTCACCAGCCGGCTAATAAAGGCTCATAATTCATCTCAATTGGCTCCGTAGGTCTTAGAATTGATTGTGCCACAACAGTTATCACTAGAGAATCACACAAGGGAAGGGTAGACATCTTGTGGGATTCTAGTGAGGGTCAAGGAAGACCCCGCAGAAGTCTGGTGTCTAGCAACTGACTAGATTTGTTGCTGTTGGTATGGGTTTTCAATTTACTTCTTAGAATAACCCAAGCTTCAGTGTGTGAAACGTTTTCCACTTAGTTTGCCATCTAAATGACACTGGCAGAGTGTTGTATTTTCAAACATCCACCCTACTTAACCTTGTCCTGTAGAGGACTGGGTCCTGTGCCATGGACTTCTATCAAATTTTTTGTTCATACCAAGAATGTCTTGTTACCTTGTACCAAGTCCTCTACCTGAGCTTCCTTTGAAACTAATGTACAGTGCATGACCCAATGATCAAACTGTCGACTCTTACAAAAACAAACAAACAAAACAAACAAACAAACAAAAAACAGATCTCTGTGCAGGTAACAGTACTGTCATTTTAAAAATGATGTAGAGTGGAGTCCCAGGCCAATGACACAAAGCCAGTTTCTTCCTAACGCTAATACATCAGAGCCTTAGTCTAAAGACAAAAAGCCTGTCATCATTGAAAATTAGAATATTGGAAACCTTAAACAGCAAGACCATCCTTTCCTCCTGTAAGGATACTTTTTGAAGAATTATAAACTTGGCTCCAGTTCTGGACTTTCTGTTAGGAGTGAGAGAGGTGACTTTAGCTTGCAGTACCAATTCTTCACCTATTCCAGGAGGTCGAGTTGAGACCTAGGCCCGCAGCATTTCTTCTGTCTTTTCTTAATTGAGAATGAAGTGGTGGCCTGAAGCCATGCTTCTAAGCTTGTTCTCCCTGAATGAATGTCGAGTGGTGTCCTAGGGCCACAGCAGCAAACCCGTTTTCATGCAAGAGAAACTAGAATGGAGACTTAGGCCTGTTTCAAAAAGCCAGGACTCTCCTCATAGGAGTTAAATTGCAGTCCTAGGCTCCCAAGTTTAAGATCATCCAATTTATAACAGACTAGAATAAATAACTACTCACACTACACGGGAGGTATCACCTGTAAACAGAATTCATGTGGAGTGTTAGGTCTACAAACAAAGTTGTCTCCTCAGAACAAAAGAAGAATGGAGGCCACCATTAATACCAGCAAACTGTCTTCCCTTAATTGGTTGTGGAGCAGTGACAGGGCCCCAAGGAACAATGCCTTTTTTTAAGCAAAAAGTACAAGGGAGACTAGGACCAAAGACATTTAAGCTGGTCCTCCCTGATAATTATAGATAGGAGATCTTAACCCACAGGGCAAGCCTGTCCTCAGGTAAGAGAATCTTATCTGGAGACCTAGAAACTTATCTACTGCCTGGATTTCTAATCAGGAATCAGAGTGCTGACTTTGGTTTTCAGACAATACCTCATCCCCTATTTCAAAAGGGTAGAGCTGAGAAATTGGCCTACAACATTTCTTCTCTCCTTCCCTAACAGAGACTGAAGGAAAGGCGTTAGCCCACATTTCATAACCTGTCTTTGTTAACAAATGTCACCTGGAATACTAGGCTCACAGCAAAACCTTGTTATAGAAGAGAAACTAGAACAAAGACTGGAAATCTGCATCAAGCCTGCACCTCCTAAAAGAAACTAGTTGGCAACCCAGGCCCACAGCGTAAATACCATCTTATTGGTAACAAAGTCCAGACTGAAGACCTAAGAGCACAACACCCACCCTGGCCCTTGCTACTAGAAACTCTTATGGAGACCTGGCCTACATAACCAGAAGGTCATCTCCTAGGAGGAGGAAGCATGGAGGACTCAGTTCACAGCTCCAAGACTGTCCTCCATTTAAAAAATCTGCAATACAGATTTGGGAACTTGGCACCAACCTTGTGTCATGTTAACACTACATTCAGCATAACCTGGTCCTAGGTCACCTATTTTTCCTTTTAACAATTATTGAATGGTGACCATAACTTATAGCACCTAGCCTTTCCCCTGGCAAGAGAAGGTAGTGTGGGCACTAAGAAACCTGGCACAAATCCTGAACTGTTCTTTCAGTAAATAGATCGGGGAGCTTGGAGGCATGACCAAGCATTGCTACTATTTCTAGAAAGTAGAGTGGAGATCTTGGCCTACAAATCAGGCATAACTTTACTTGTAAGAACCTTAGATGGAGAACTGGGCACACAGTAACAAGAACTTGGAAGAAACAAATGTCGATGGAAGTCCATAGCCCAGGACCAGTCCTATACCCAGACTAGGGTAAGTAGAGTGGATGTTTGAAAACACAACAGCAAACTGATCACACTTACAAGGTAAACTCGAGTGGAAAATGTTTCAAACACTCAAACCTGGTTCATTCTAAGAAGTAAACTGAAAACCTACACCTACAGTAACACGACTCATCATCTGGTAGTCACCAGAGTCCCAGGGTCTTCTTTGTCCCTGACTAGAATCCCGTGAGATATTCGTGTGACCACAGCATGATTCCCTTCTGATTGCTACATGATTTTCACTTGACTTCCACCTTATTTCTCTTCCCCTATCCTCAATGAAGTGTTTCAATACACATCTCATAAACTCTTCATTTTCAATATTTCAGCATTGATGTATTGTCCGCTAAGCAATTCCTTCTCGACAATAAAGGCCTAAGGTCAACATACAAGCAAAAAAGAATAATGTAGGGGTCGCACCTGAAGCTGTTAAGAGTTATGCTCAAAATGACTCAGCATTTTTGCTACAATACAGTCAAACTGTGCCTACTATCTCCACTCCTTTAAAGAAGTTTCCTCTAGCAGACTGAGCCTTCAAATGTCAAGGCAGTTAATGTGGGACAGCTGCTCCAACTGCCTTCAGGCAGGCTGCCTGACCACAGAGTAAACCTCAGCCCAGTTAAATGATGACAGCTGTATGGTAGTCTATGCCTTCGTCCTCAAGCAAGTCTTCTAATGCTGAAATGACCTGCCCATTAAAGGGCCGTTACTGGCTCTGTTACATGGGGACTATCTTTTTCTCAGAGTTTATGTGGACTTTACCAAGAAGTGTAGAAGTGCCCTCTGTTCCAGAAACACATTAGAGTGAAAGCAGAATGGCCCCATTTCTTTGAGAGACGTATTTCCCTTCCAAAGGGCCCAGTCACAGAATGTTTAGGTGAGGTGTTCAGCCATTAAGTGACAGAGAAATGACAGAGGCTGTAGTTACAGAAAAATACTGTGCCAAAACTTCCAGGACTGTTCAGCGACCACACATCATTGGACTAAGGGCTTGTGGCTGCTACCGCCTCTGGGCCAAAGGAGTGGCATGTGGCATTTAGAGAAACACATTGCAGTTGCAGATATGACTTGAATGGAGAGACTTCAATGCAAAGCAGGTGAGGCTGGCCTCCCAGTCTGGTGGTGACTAACAGCCAGCCCTCTGGCAAGAGGTGGGCCAGAAGGCCTGAGCCTGGGCTCTCATACGATCTCCAAGAACATCAGGGCCAGTGGAGAGTGCACACCCTGTTCCTCTCTCCTCTGCCTGCAGTAGTGAGACTCAGTAGTGGAGGACCTCAGCAGTGTGTACTATTGATGGAGTCTCACCTGTATGCAAGAATACTGAGCACTCATCTGAAGTTCAAGACAGACAAATATAACCTTGACTGTTGAATGAAGCCCTCTGCTTAAGGCTCTGCCACTTCTTCCCGGCTTTAGTGCCAGCAGAGATGCAGAAACTAAGTCTCAAGGAAGGCCCAAGCCAACAGCTGGCCAGGTGCTCCCTTTGGCTCTGGGGGCCAAGTTGGCCAATGTCCTGGCATTGGAGTGTCAGCAGTCACTGTCCTGCCCCAAACTGGGAAATCAGTATATGACCAGACAGAGATGGACCTGAGGAATGGCCAGCCATTTAAATTAAAGTTCCCTCTCTGCCATGACTGTCTAGTTTACCAATATTCATAATTTCACTCCAGGACCCTGATGGCCAGGAGGGGGACTAGCAGGGACTATTCTCTCAAGCTTTTCTACATAGTGAGTACAAAAGCTCTCCTTTGCTCTGATGCGACCTTGGGCTTCATCTTAGGCTTTCCTTTGTAATGTTTTGGTGAATATCAGAAGATTGTGTGAACACAGTTATCTGAGATTACCTGCTTTTCTAGTTGCTGGCCTTGAAATTTGAGCATTTTCTATCAGTCAGCTGTGGACAGGAGGACTCTATATAACCCATCACCATACAGTCAATCCCTTAGTCCCCTTTTGCCCTCCCCCACCCCCATTCTCATCTCATACTTGACTGGCATTTGCCCTTGAACCACTTAGAAGGATATGCTTTAGAAAATCAGAGCTTCCTGGATTGTTCCATATGGATTCGGAATTGTTTCAGGGAGAGGCAAAAACTCTGAGAGGGCAGGAGTATCCAACTGTCAGGAACTTCCTGGGTCCTGGGAGCCATCATTTCACCAATATAATAATAATTATTTGAATGTGCTTACTCATTTCATAGGATATTTTGCTGATGCCTTAATATAGCCTCAGTGTTTTCTGGTGCAACACATTACTGTTATTTGGAACATATTTTCTGTTCAAGTCTTCTGTCTACAAATATTATGTCTTTTCCATCTTAACTAAGCATGTTTCATGCACTGCGACCATAATTTTCAGGGTGAGATGCAACACAGCAAACATAGCACAAATTTCTCTTTTCTTCTTCACAATTTCATGGATAGATGTTAGCATATGGTTTGTTTTCTTTCATTATGAAGCAGGGAACTTGTACCTTTTTACTTACGGGAAGCACTTTATGGCTTCTCTTTGGCCTATCTGAATTGCTCGCATCACTACAATTGCACTTTGGGGCCATCACTAAGTAAGAAAGGGTAACGAACACAAGCATCTTGATACCAGGGAGGTTGATCTGAAAACCCACAGAGCTACTATGTGACTAACGGGAAGGAAGTGTATACAGCTTAGAGACACTGCAGAAAGGGTTGGTTCACGTTCTGGGTGGGATGGAGGGGGCGAGATTTCATCATGCTACTCAGAACAATGTGCAATTTGAAACTTATGAACTGTCAATTGATTCATTTATGTGTAAAATTTTCCATGTCATATTTTCAGATGACAATAACTGAAACCTTGAAAAGTGAAACCAGGCATGAGGGGAAACTACTTTATGTACTATTTCTTTAAGGAGGTACATCGAATTCCTTTGACTCTCCTTTTGTGACAGTAGTATCCACTGATAGTCATTTCTTACCTATTAATTCCTTTCTTCTGTGTTTATTAGCTAAAATATTTTTTATAAAGAGGAAGCTCACCCCATCAAATAATTGGTTTCCTGGAGGTCCTGCTCCCATAGTAAAATCAGGGGAAAAAATGTATACCTCTTTCCTTTAAGTCACTGGAGATCAAAATAATAAGCTGATTCACTTTCATACTCCAAATGAGAGATTTACAAGAACAAAGCAAACCAAACAATTATTGTATGTGTTTGTGCGTGTGTGTTGTACAAACATATAACCTTTCTTGCAGGCTAATACTTTTTGTGTTATTATGTTACTTGCAACAACTATGCTTCATTTATTTTGGAAATACATGTAATATGAAGCTGTTTTCTGTCATGTGGCCCCTGAAACATTATTTTCGTGCTACAACGATCATGCCAAAACTATACATTAAATGAATATATTGAGTACTTGATAAGCATATAAATTTTTCTGAGTTACATAAGGGGATCAGTAAGATGACATCATTGTCTTCAATTATGTTATATTCTGGTGGAGAAGCTATGGTGTTGAAGCACAAAAATAAGTAGTGAAACTAAAGGAAATTGTGGCTAATTGCTATCAGAAAAACATTGTCATGCATGTTTTGAGTATAAAGAAAATAAATGCTGAAGTGGACTGAATAGCTTTCTAATTGAAGAAAGAAGTGAAAACTTTATTTGAAGCAACAACTGGTTTGTTTAATGTAGTCGATTCTGACTAGTGTAGGTAGAAGAAGAATGAGAAATGATTGAGGGAGAAAATTAGAAGACAAAGCTTGGGAAAAGGAATTTACAAGATGAGTTCAGAAGACAGAGAGTAGCACAGCAGTACCAATGAATTCACAAAGAAGAAAAATGGGAAACAGACAAGTAAAAGAAACATCAGAAAGCCACATTTCTCAAAACATGGTTTTTAAATTACCTGATATTAATCATGTGAGATGCTTGTTTAAAAATATTTATTATACTCCTTTTCCTTAAACTTTCAGATTAAAATACCTAGAAATAGAAAAGAAAATCTGAGTACGTAGAATGATAACTGTATATTTTCACTTTTAGTTTTTTTACAACAATTTGAAAGACAAATGCAGAAAATATGGCTTGCAGATTTTCTTTAGTGAGAGAAATAATATAACAAAGATTAATGCACTGTGTAGGACAGGTTGGAACGAGATATAATAAATATTTAAAAAAATAGATTATGCCTGAACAAGTATTGGGCAAGTATTTTAGGGTTCTCGAGATAAACAGAACTAATAGGTTTGATACATAGATGATAGATAACAGATAGATAATAGATAGATAGATAGATAGATAGATAGATAGATAGATAGATAGATGATAGATAGATAGAGATAGATAGATAGATGATAGATAGATAGAGATAGATGATAGATAGATAGATAGATAGATAGATTAGATAGATAGATAGATAGATAGTATATACATGATAGGTCATTAGATAAATGGATGATAGGTAAATTGACAGATATAGACATAGATAAATTTATTTTGAGGGATTGATTCACATGATTACAGAGACTTAAGAAATGCCATGACCATGATAAGCTGTATGCAAGTTGCAGGCCCAAGAAAGTTGGTGGTATAATTGCAGTTCATGTCCAATGGCCTGAGAAACCAGGAGAGTGAATGGAAATGTTGTAATCCTTAATCTATGTGAAGTCCCAAGGACAAGTAACGGTAGTGTCAGAGGGCAGAAGACGGTCAAGCTCAGCAAGAGAACACATTTGTTGTTTCTCCACCTTTTTGTACTTACTATTCAGTCCCTCAACAAATTGGGTGATGCCCACCCACATTGGTGAGGGTGACCTTCCTTATTCAGTCTGCTGATTTAAATACCAACTATCTTTACAGATGCACTCAAAAACAATATTTTGCCAGCTATCTTGGCTTCCCTTAGTTTAGTCAAGTTAACAAATAAAATTAATCATTATAACCAGTGAGATGGGGAAAATATATGATGTATATAAAAGAAAAGTTGATAGGACTTGATGACTGGCAATGATAGAAAGGAATAAAACAAAGATAATTTTATACTTCTGATCCCATGTGGTATAAATTAAATCAAGAAAATAGTTGGAAATAAGGTAAAAATTCAAAAGAGGTTTGAGACTAGGAGCATAGACTTTGAAAGAAATTATATAGAATGATTACTTAAGCCAAAGGATTGTTATACAAAGGATGGATAGCATCACATGGTATAAACATAAAATGAAGTTTAATTTGGGAAATTAGGTAGAAAGGCATCAAAGAATAAAAAGACATCTCTCTACTTTCCCTAATCCATAGAGAAAAGAACCTAATTAGTACATGCCACAACATACCATAACAGGAGCTAAAAACAAGAGATGTGCAATAGTACTACTTTACGTTTTGAAAGGGAATTTGAAAGTGAGGTAAGGAAAAATGCATTGACCATGTAACAGTGGGAGCTTTCTGGTCAAAGAAACATATCCTAAAGCAGGGGAGCTGATGAAGCTAAGCAGCTTGTACTAGAAAGAGGCAGTTTAGCTCCTATGACCCAACTCTGATCCAATGACCTATAGCGCTAGATTGAAAGCTATAGTGCTAGATTTCACTTTCTATCATGATGAAAATTTAATTTATTTTTCTATGACTGCACTTAGAAATTTAAATAGCTAATTTACTAAATGTTTCAAAATTTACAAGTTTATGTTGCTTCAAAAAATTATTTTTCTCTTAGAAATTTTGGAAAGGTTAAAGATAATGCTTGAACTTCATGAAAATTGCAGGAACTGAAAGCCCCTATTTATCATGAGTTCATTAAATACTTTCCAAGGACTAAATTTAATACGTTCATTGCACTAAGTTGTTGTAGTTAAATTGCTTCACTTTGTGTTGCTTCTACAATTTCTGTAAAAATCTAATTATTAAATATGGTGCATACAGATGACTAATAAATGAGATATACTATACAGATAAAGAATAATTAGATAATTAGATTGTGTTTCACAAGTTTACTTCTCTCTGTATTCATTGCTTCTTGGTTAAATCTTCACAAATAAATCACATATGACTGAAAAAATATCTTCTTACAGACAAACAAGTAAGCAACTTCTTTTTACTTAGAGGGGAAATAATGCATGCTTAACTAACATCAGCTAGGGTTTGTTAATGCAAAAATAGTAAAGATTTGCATGGTATCTCCCTAGGCTCTTTAGATGCAAGAGATGATGTTTTGGAAAAGGTATAGTAAGGAACCAAAGATGTTTCATTTTTGTATATTGTGTTTTGTAACTTCTGTTATCTCTTTTTCCTCTAGTCTTTCAACATATTTACTATTAAGTTTTCTTAATTATAAAAGTATTACCGTTACATGAAATTAAGGTAAGTATATAAATATATAAATAAAAAATAATAATTTATAATCCTGCATTTTTTAATGCTTTTAAAATTTGCATATTTTAAGCCCCCCCAGCTACACGCACAAATGCATAAACACATATACATATGCACACAAATACATACTTCTGATCATAAACTTTTGGTTTTAAAATCTTGTTTTTTTCTTTTTAAAATATTCAAAAATATTTTACATCTATAGATATTCTTCAAGAACTTCATTTTAATGAGTGTTTAATGTTCTACCATGTGGAGTATTGTGGTTTACTTTTCTCTTCCCGTATTTCTAAAAATTTGTTTCACAAGTGACATTTGAAAGGCACAATTCTTAATGAGATTCTTGGAGCCCATGACTGCTCTGAAATGAGAAGCTTTTACTCATATACCTACTAGTCTTTTTTATAGAGGTATAGTCCATACCTTTCATAAAAATGTTCAAAGTTTCAGTTATACCAAATGAGGATAAATTAATTCAGCTACTAAGTCATATCCTATAGATTAAATGTCTTTCTTTACTCCTTCCAAAGAATTTAGCATAATGATAAAAAATTGCTACTGTTCTGATACATACTATATAGGAACAAAAAATACACAGTTCACCTGAGTATTTCTCCTTTACTCTCACACTACTACCACACTTAACAACACTTCTGATATCAGATATGTGGGTTTGTCACTCATCAAGCAATTCTCAGCAATAGCAGCGGGGGGTCCTATGATTCGATTTAGTTCTAATACTAAATGAAGTTAGTGCAGACCCCACAAGTTAAGCCTCCTTATGCACTAAAGGGTGATAAAGGATACAAATGAACAGCTAGGTGAAGAGATACATAGAGTAAGACTGGGAAGCATTCCATTTCAAGGGCTTCTATTTCCTTCGAGTTCAGGTGCACCATCCTCCTGGTAGGTGGATATGTTCTCTAACCTGGAAGCTCTCTAAACTTCATATTTTAGAGATTATTATGGAGGCTTTATCACATAGGCATGATCAATTATTAATTCTGCTTTCAGCTATTTTCCCTCTCTAGAGAGTGGGGTATAGAAATGAAGGTTAAAAGCTTCTAAATCATGACTTGTTCTTTCTGTAATCAGCCCGCATCCTGAAACCCCCAAGGGTCACCTCATTAGAACCAAAGATATTCCTATCACCCAGGAAATTCCCTGGGATTTAGGAGTTCATTACCAGCTGTTTCCATCACTCAGAAATTAGAAAGGTCTTAGGAGCTATATATTAGGAACTGGGGTCACAGCCTAAATGTTAGAACAAAATGTTCTAATGGTGCACCTGAATTAATTTATCCTCATTTGGTATAACTAAAATGTTCAATGTGTTTTAGGAGCTTTGTATCAGGAATCAGAACATTAATCCTTTTGGACCAGGGCCTCTCCCTTATGATCTCATTTAACCTTAATTACTTTACAGTATCAAGAAAGAAGGCCATAATATTTCTTTCTGATTGTGTGTATGTATGAGGGGCATGCATGACAAGTCAA
The DNA here is from genome assembly GCA_015472975.1 of Rousettus leschenaultii. Taxonomy (NCBI): domain Eukaryota; kingdom Metazoa; phylum Chordata; class Mammalia; order Chiroptera; family Pteropodidae; genus Rousettus; species Rousettus leschenaultii. The sequence continues at coordinate 172,832 of BNJM01000558.1, read as the reverse complement.
GACTGCCTGCGTGATATGAGTCACTATGGTAAAGGTACCTTTTCAAGGGCTTAGTAAATTGCATATTCAAGATCCAGTCTTTTGTTGTTGCTGTTCACTTGTATTTTTTTATTATTATTTTACAAAATTTATCAATCATTACTTCTATATGTAAACAAAATAGCTTTGGGCTTAAAATATACTTTTGTTTTTAATTATATGCCAGAAATACACGGTTTATTTAATGGTTTATTCAAACATTTTTTTTGGTCTCAGCTACAGTTCTGAATTTTAAGATAAAATTATTCTTCATAGGCTTGTAATGTCAGAATATGTGTGTGTTTTTCTCAAAGACTGTTGACTTTCTGAGTTTTCTGTAAATTTTTATTCTTGCCATGTAAGCAAAAGTGTCAATATTTAATAAGGCACTTTTGCCATGTTTTCCAATAGTGTTTATTACTACTTAATTTCTTCTATTTACAATAAAAATATATATTTTCTACTATATTATTTAATATTCCCAATAAAATAATCCATATGAAAACAACTTTTTTTTATAACTCAATTGTAGGATTTTTATTTTACACCTTCAGCATGAGGTCTTACTAGGTGGTCTCCCATCCAAGTACTAATCAAGCCAGACCCTACTTAGCTTCTGAAATCAGACAGCATCAAGATTGTTTGGGGTGGCATGGTGCTATTAGGATTTTTTAAAATTTTCATGGCAGGGGTATTCTTCCTCTTTCTGATAATAATGCTGCTGCTGATGATGATATTACTAATAGTTTTTCTCCACCTTGAGAGTCAGTAAGCTCTGTGTCTTATTTGAAATAATGAAGCTACCATGTATTTAATGCCTTGTGTGTATTTACTCATTTAATCTAGTTAGATATACATAATTACTAGGTTATTAATGAGAAATTTTAGCTCAAAATGGGTTAAGTGACCCTTGTAAGGTCACACAACATACATGGGGAATTACTGGTATTTGACCCAGATCTGGCTCAATAGTTCTTGCTTAATTTTTTTTGTTGCCTATAAGTGAGACCATATGGCATTTATTTTTCTTTTTCTGTCTTATTTCTCTTAGCACACTGCCTTCCAGATTCATCCATGTCTCCTTCCCCCCACCCCCTTCATTTTCTAGATTAGGTGTTGTACCTTTAAGATATTCTTCTGTTTTGTGACCAAATCTGAAACCTGACAACTAGAGGGCATTTCTGAAAGTGGGCAAACATAGATCCAAGACAAATAAAAGGATATTCTTTTTCATATAGTTCAGCAGCAAAGATTAATAATTAAATTCTAATAGAATTTAATTATACAAATTAAATATTTACTCAAATATTTTTAAAATCAAGAGGAAAAATTAACACACAATCCAGAATGAAAAGAAGTTAAGAGCAACCAATTTTAAAAAATGGAAATAATAACATCAGTTAAATAAATATACATGTTTCTCATTATTAATGTTATCATGCATATAAATTAAAGATGCCTAAATCTGGCACATAAAAAAATTTTTTAAAGGTTTTAGATAGATATTTAAGTACATATTATAATTATCTTTCCATAATTGTACTTGCTGTCATAATTTATAGCATGGAAAGTTTATCATAATTTTTATTCCATGGTTTATTTAAAGCACTAAATTAAATATGATTAAATTCTATATTAGTCTCATAACAAATATAGACTGAAACATAACTGATATGGAAGCATGGTATCTTATATTGTAATAATGTTGTTTGTTAGATGAATTTCTGATAAAAAAGCTTGAATAATTTCAGTTCAGTTGTTAAAGCTGGATATATTTTATAGGAAATTTACAATCATTGACTATCAATAGTGTAAATATTTATCTAGATGCTTCTTTATATATCAATTTTAGAGATTTTTAGTAACTGCAGAATTAAAATTTTAAATGATTATTTTACTGTACTCTCTCTCGAATATATATATATATATATATATATATACACACACATATATTAATTATTCACAGTAGCCAAGATATGAAAACACTGAAATGCCATTCAGTAGATGATTGGCTAAAGAAGATGTGGTACATATATACAATGGAATATTACTCAGCTGGAAGAAAAGTTGAAATACTGCCATTTGTGAAAACATGGATGGACCTTCAGATAATTATGCTAAAAGAAATAAGCCAGCAGAAAAAGTTGAGAACCATATTATTTCACTCTTGTGGGATATAAAACCAAAAGCAGAAAACGAACAAGACAGACAAAGACTGATAGACACAGACAACAGTTTAGGGGTTACTAGTGGGAAATGGGTGTAGTAGGAAAGGGTAAAGGGGCCCAAATATATGGTGACAGAAGATTTGACTTTGGGTGGTAAAAAAAAAACACACAATGCAATATATAGATAATGGATTATTCAATTGTACACTTAAAACCTATGTAATCTTATTCGCCAATGTCACCCCAATAAATTTATTTTAAAAAGGAACAAAATATATGTGTATGTATACACATATATATGTACAATATTTACACATATATATATATGTTTATGGCAGTTTCTGTTACTTCACAAGGTGTTTATATATATTTGAGCCACTTTTGTGTACTTAGTAAAGTGTGCAAAGTGTTTGTAAACATAAATGGTTGAATTGTATCATTAAAATTATTGGAATACAATACCATAGTGGCTATCAAATCAAGTAAAATGAATTACCAGGGCATTGTAGTTAAAAGCAAAAGCAACAGTTTAACATTATTGTGCCAGAAACATCATTATCAGTGTTCTGTGTAGATTTGGTGGTATTAGACATGTCATTTAGGAGTGACTTTTTTTTTATTTAAGTGATTTCCATTGTTTCAGAAAAAATAAAGTACAATAAGTATACACTCCAGAGCTTTTTTTAGAATAAATAACCACCAATAAAAAATACATTATTTCTTATCCTCTAGGTAATATGACCAATGAATATACTGAGATTCAGAATGAAATGATCATCCTCCAGTGTTTCAGAAAAAAATCTAAACTGGAGGTACATCTGAAGATGCAAGAACGTTTGCTTCTGTGCTAAGAGTTATGGTATGAGCCAATTTATTAAGATAGAAAACAAAAGTAAAAGTGAAGTGCTTAAATTTTGCAGATAAACTATAACTGTATTACTTGATTTAACTGAGTACTTATTCCTGCTTAAACCAAATCTTAAACTTGAAGACATATGAGTTTACGGAGCCAAACTAAATACAGGTTAATCATGAGGTGAATACTAAGCAAATTCTGTGGTTTTATTTTTACTACAAAAAGAAGAACAAATTATTTATAATGTTTTGTACTAAATAAAATATTAAAAAAGCATTTTCTCCACTGATTCTTATGTTTCTAATAGGTTTTATTTAGGGTAACTCCGAAGATTCTCATGATTGAGTTTCTAGTGGCATATACAAAGCTGCCATTTTCTAATAGAAGAAATACTGTAATAAATTATGAAATGACTTTTTCTGCAATAATTTTTAAAATTCAAAATGCTAGCTATATGAATGTAAAACACTACCTATTTTAATTCTTTACTAACATTTTAATAACTTAGATATATCAGGAAAAAAATCGTAATCAATAGAATTTTTAAAAACACCCAGTCCAAGACTAAAGTTGCTAATTTTCTTTTTTTCCTTATTAGTTTTTATCGACTAGGTTTAAGAATTTCTAATAATTGAAGGTACACACATTTGCAATGGTGTTATTACTAAGAAATAAATTTATGAATATTACTTTCATTTGGGGTAAAGGTTTAGAAATTAGAGCATCTTTGATTCTTAATTACAGTTATTTACTAAAAGTATTTCAATATTTTTTAAATCTCTATTAACATATATGCATAAAATCTAAATTTCCCTGAGCAAAACCAGCTATTAATTGCCTATAGATCTGCACATGAACATTTGCCTTTCTTTCCCTATTACTAGAGCTTTCTCACATATAGTTTTATCACCTTAAATACCCCAAGAGAAGGAAAAATAAACCAAACAAATAAAATTTGCAAACTAGCTTGTCATGTGTGCAAAGGAGCTCTTCCACACTGCCAAATACTGACTTCCGATGTGAATCACCAGTTCTAACTAAAGTGGTCCACAAATTTAAATCAATCACATCATTATATGTATATGCAGATGTAGATGTAATGTATATGTATATATATATATATGTATACCTATATCTATATCTACATCTATATCTATATCTATATATCTATCTACATATATTATAATTTACAAATAACAGTTTCTTGGAGTTGATTTTTATCTCATTTTATATTTTAGTCTCATTACATATGGATTGATTCAGTTCATTTCTTTAATCAGTAATTTTTTTTGAGTACTTAAAATGTGCACTCTTCTAGAAGTTGGACATAGCAATAAAACAAATAAAAAAATTACCACCCTACTAATACAAACTATGGAACTCAACAAATAATATATTAAGGGAATCGGTGACTATATAATACAGATTCACGTGGTCAAGAAAAAGACTTGTGGTTTCTTAGGTATGAAGCATTCAGGGAATTCCAGTATAAATTCCCTGAACCTAGAGGGAGCTCGGAGTTCAGGGTGACTAAAAAACTGGTTGGAAATGAGATTGGAAGTGTAGTCCAGGACTACACTTTATTCTAGAAATTTTAGAGAGAAAGATGTTGAATGGTTTTTCCCAGAGGGGTAACATAATCCAATACAAAAGCATTATTCTAGATTTTGTGCAGGATTGGAAGTGTGGGTGAGTAAGTGTTATCAAACAGAAATAGAAACAGAGCATAATCCATTACTTTCCATGTAAGATTGATAGTAGCTTGAATCATGGTAGTAGGCAAGGGAGATGATGATAAGAGTCAAAACATAGCCAAAAGGATTTGCTGATGGATTATACATGGTATATTAAAGAATATTTTTTAAAAAATGAATTTTGAACATTTCTCCCTCCAGATATGATGGTGGCAGAAATCAAGAGTTCATTTTTGGAGGTTTTATATTTGTGAGGCTTTTTCAATATGCAAGTATAGTTCTTGGCAAGACAGTCACAGGTGTTGATCTAGATTCAGGGAAGAAACCATGTTTCAGGACGAAATTACCTAGAAAATGGGTGCAGATAGAAAAATCCAAAGACTGTTTTCTGGTTACTCAACACTTAGAAGTTGGATGAGGATTCATCAAGAGATACTGAGAATTCACTTTTATGAGATAACAGGAATGTTAGGAAAATGTAGAATTCGTGCAACATGTAAATAACAAGATTCATAATGGAAGGGAGTGATCAACTGTCACTTGTTGCTGTGAATAGAATGCCCCTTTGGACTTTTACACAATCACTTATATAATACAAGTATATTTTAGTGAGAAAAAAACAGTAAGCCAAATGTTAAAATATTCCATTAATCAGGGGGTCATTAGAGACGTCTATAGAGGAGTATAGCAAGAGAGTTTGGCATATGATAAATTCAGATCATGGCATTTACTTCAAAGCAATTGGGAAAGGTGGCAAAGGAGATGGAATAATATTCTAGAAGCAATTCAGAGAAAGAAATATACCTGTTATCTATCTCCCCTAGGATCTGCGCTATGTAAAGTATGGGAGCAACTCTTTGAGATAGCAGTTTCTTGTGCTGGGCAGAGGTGCAGGATGGGAAGAATCAGAAAGTAATATTCATAGGTAACGTTGAATATTTAGAGGATATTGCTGATGATGGACTATAAATTCCAGAAGGTCCTGGGGAAAGTTTGGTGGTGGAACTAAAGGTGAGGTAGAAAACTGAGTCTCATCAGAATGTTTAAAGAGCTTCATGGGAAGATGTATCTAGGTGGCGAGAAAAGTTTTAGAGCAAACATTGGGATTTCTTGTGATAAACAAACACAATGAGACTACTGAGAACACTCTAGGAAATGCTTCCCTTTAATCTATTAGTGGGTTATTCAGTCTAGGGAAAAAGGTATTTTTCAAGAAAACAATTTCATGAGATGTAGTATTCTACATAAGTTGGAGAGAGAGAGAGAGAGAGAGAGAGAGAGAGAGAGAGAGAGAGAGAGAGAGAGAGAGAGAGAGATTAGAATGTACTGAATCAAGTATATGCTATAATAAGTAATTCAATTAGGAAAGCACAAATTGTCATGTGGATTCCAAAGGAGACATTTCAATTGGTGAAATAAGATAAATGGTTTCCTAGAGGGTAAAGAATTTGTATGACACTGAAGAGTGGTCCAAGTTCCTTAGTAAATCTATTTTTTTCTTTTTTAGTATTTTATTTTATCATTGTTTTGAGTAAATAGTACATCGGTTAGACATTCATATAGTTTATGAAATGATCCCCTCAATTACTCTATCTTCCTGCTGGGTCTACACATAGCAATTATAGTACTTCTGACTACATTCCTTATGTCATACTCTCCATCCCCATGACTATCTATCAATTATTAATTTGTACTCCTTTAACCCTTCCCTGCTTTTTCCCAGCTTCCTAAACCCTCTCTCCTCTGGCCATCACCAGATGGTCATTTATATTTGTGAGGCTGCTTTCAATTAGTTTCTTCTTTTTGTTCCTTAGAATATGTATATAAGTCAAATTGTATGATATTTACCTTTCTCTGTCTGACTTATTCTGCTATAAATAATAACCTCAGTGAATCTTGAATAAAAAGGATAGTCTAAGCAGTAGAACTATGGTAAGTCAAAACCCAAATGAAACAAAGTATAGAGTGTGTTTGTGGAACGATGGTAAGAGGCAGGTAACTTGGGAGGGGATGGGAGTCATAAATCTTTAAATGGTGAACATTTTCAAATTCTGCTTTTAGATTTGAAACCTGGAATCTTCCACCATTCTAAATTTAATCAGTGTGAAAGTGAGTTAAGTAATTCTCACCTCATACTTAGAGCAGCAAAACTCTTATTTGAAATGGCACTGAACCAGGGCCAACCTGGCTCTCGTGCTTGATGGAAAGATGATAGAAAAAAATAAGGGAGAACCCAAAAATGTTTAAAGAGGCTTTTATACCACATACTATATAATATTGGTGTAATATAGTATTTCATCTACCACACAAGCATGTTAATTTTTTAGATCAACATGAAATGAATAATGATAATATTTAAATTAAAAATGGTGTTCTATGTAGAAAAGAGAAAATGTATAGAGTTGAACAAGAAAGAGGAGACTGAAATATCAATGAATAAAAGTACACTTACTAGCTTAAACTATGGATACTGGATTAAGAGCATTACTAAAAATATGTTAGGGGAAAGGTAACACAGTGAGAGCATTATTGAAATAAATTATCCAATGTAAGTAATAGTAAGAGAAAGTTGTGTGTGTGTGCGTGTGTGTACATGTATGTATGCATGCATGCATGCATGTATGTATGTACGTACGTACTAATGCTCTGAAATAGTACATCTAATGTGCTTAGAGACTGTTGAAAGTTAATTTTAGAAAACACATATTGTGTCCCTAGTGTGTACTAAAAATTCAGAGAAAAAAAACAGACTGTCCCTCTATCTTTATACAATTACCATTCTAGAAAACTAGATCAAAAAAATTAATAAATAAGTCTTTTATTTATACAGACATGTAGGGATTTAGTTTCGGACTCAGAAATGTGAATTTTCATGAATTTTAAAGTAACTCTTGGACAATGTCTAAAGGACCTGAACAAAAGGATTAATTTGGGAATATCACCTATATTTACTATGGGGTAAGGCTGATAACTTACAACTAGATCCACCAAATTGATTTCCATTGGTCACAAGCAATCAGATGTTTCAATTGCAAGAAGAGGTAGAAAAAATTAAAGTGGTAATTTCCCTCATCAGCCTTTAATACAAATATCAGTTAAAACTATAGCTCTTAGTATAGAAGAATTAAGAGCAGGGACTTGAACAAGTATTTGCATGTCAATATTCATGGGGAAAAAAGGGTGGAAACATCCATTAACACGAATGGATGAACAAAATGTGGTATTTACATAAAATGGAATGTTATTCAGTCTTAAAAAAATATGCTAAGTGAAATCAGCCAGACACAGGACAAATACTGTATGGTTTGAAGTTCCGAGAGTAGTCCAATTCATAGAGACAGAAAGTAGAATGGTGGTTACCAGGGGCTATAGAGGGTGGATCAATGAGTTATTGTTTAATGGCCACAGAGTTTCAATTTGGGAGGATAATAAAGTCCTAGATATAAGTGGTGGTGATGGTTTCAGAACAGTGTGAATGTACCTAATGTAACTGAATTGTAAGCTTTAAACAGTTAAACTGGTAACTTCCATGTGATGTATATTTTAGTGCAGCACAAGAAAAATTCCAAAGGTGTGGAGGAACGTCATCAATATTGTTAGAACATGAAAACTGTTATTTTCAAAGCTGTTATTCATCAGTGATATCCATTTTTCCTAATTTGGTTTGAGAGTGAATCTCATATTTACATTCAGCAGCAAAGATTTGTGTTACTTTACATATATTTCTTGATCGCGTGACTGTGGTTTTGAATATTTATTCCCCAACACATCATCAGTGATCCAAGTACCAGTTGCAACAGTTTGGCAGTGATGCTCACTGTAGGGCCATCCCTCTGCTTCTCAGCCTGCAAAGAGTACGTTTCAGAATCCCCCAGAAGATTCTGATTTACCCTTCTTTGGGGGCAGGCCATTAGCTGAATAACACTAACTGAAGTTTCCTATTCTAATAAAAAATACCAATAGATTTGATTACATCAGAATAATAGACCACTGTGACAAAGGTGTTATAGATGATTAAGGGATAAGCAAGAAGCTAAAAGGAAATATTTACAACATAATTTTTTTACACTCAGAGAACCAGTGTCCAGAATATAGAAAGAATTTTTGAAAGCAACCATTTGGCCAACATAAACAAAATTAAAAAGTCATGTATATTTTTCATATTACTCATAATTTCCTGTGTGAGATAATGAAGATTGAGCTTAATGTTGAAGCATTAGCTTGTTTGTTCCTCTTGGGCCTTTGAGAAATATTAACCAATATATATTCCTTGTCAATAGCAATAGTTGCCATTTATTTGCCTTTATTACTTTTTGAAAACTGTAAAGCATCTTTACTTATTTTAGCCTACAGAATTTATTTAAATAGATAAGCAAATAAAACAAACCAACAGATAAAGGAAACATCTAATTATAAGGCAGGTGCAATTATTCCTTAGCGTAGTGTTGTAAAAATGAAGTTAATAAAGTTGGGTAACTTTCCAAGTATCACTGAGCCAATGAAAACAGGATTCAAACTTAGATTTTCCATAGTTCAAGGTCTTTTTGGTAATATCTATACTATTTGTTGCTTCCTGTGGGAAGAAAGGATTGGAACCTAAGCAGAAGTAGAATATTGGCAGAAAATAACAGAACATATTAAGTTTCTATAAAAACCTTGGAAATAATTATTAAGGCAACTAAATGATATTCAAATTGAGAATGTGAATTATGATCCCCTCTATTAATGTAACAAGTTGAATCTTGCTTTAGAAACATCTTTCAATTTATTAACCAACTTTTCCAGTTTATTACATGTCATTTTAACTGCAACCATTTGCCTGATTTAATGTAAATATAAGGAGAAGCAAAATATGATCAAGATTTTTTAAATCTCTGGTATTTTCCCAGAAGTTAATGCAATAAGGACTAATCTTTCCTTCTACAAGTTGCAGATATGAAAAACGCAGTGTCATAAAAATTGAATTAAAATGTCAACTGAATGTCTCCCGGAAGTCAAAAAGACTATGAACATTTTATTCTTGAGTTATTAAAGAAGACATATTTAAATTTATGGGCAAGGAAATAATATTTTGAAAAAGCATCAAGAAAGGGAGAGTTATTGATACTCACAAATCTCTAATTATTTATCGTATTTTCTAAATAAATGTGAAACGATGACAAGAATTTTTAGAAGAATGCTGCTATTGAGAGAAAAAAAGACACAGCCACTGTTAAATGATGCAAATTTCCTTAGTGGCATAAGCATAGAAATATGCAAGGGTAACAATGCAGAGAGCAATATAATTTGCTTCTAGACAGAGATTAGGGCTTCTGCAGGCTCCTAATCCTGATGATGTGAGACTGATGGAAGAAAAATAATTGTACCACATTTATGTGTTTCCCCAGAGTAGCATCTCTTCCTGGCCAGACTCATGCCTGGCTCATGTCAAAATGGTACCTATAGCAAACTCTTACTTCATGTTTACACAATCGGGGAAGTAGAAATTTTCTTCTGTCCTTCTAAGTTCTTCTGACTGGTCTAAGAATTAAATTTACATGAAAGAAATTAACAGAAGGAAATAAAATTTGATTAATTGTGTACATACGGAAGTCTCATATATATGAGACCTAAGGAAATGACCACAGCAGACAGCTTTTTTTTATATTTTAGAGGATGAAACAATAAATTAATGAGAATTTTACAGGACCAAGAAATTTGAGCTTGTATGCTTAATTAGTAAGGAATAAGTAGAGTTTGGGTTTGGTGTTGTAAATTAGTAACAAAAACAAGGTTTTTTTTGTTTTTGTTTTTGTTTTTTTACAGGCTTTTCAGCCCCTGATTCTCTATCTCTTGTGCTAAAGATGTTTCTTTTTTCTTCTGGTGCAGGGAAGGTATCTTTTGCATGGGATAGTTATTTTCTGCTTTTAGGGACATAGGGGGATCAGAGTGTCCTTTTTGCACTGGCTGCTTTTTATGTAACTTTAATTCAACATGTCAATATGCCACTTTGACATATTTGGGGGGCCCACACCAAGCTCCAATAATGCTATGTTAGGTCCTCTAAATACTTCTCAGGAAATTAACTTATTTATTCCCCTCAAAAATTTCACGAGGTAGCTACTATAATTATTCTAAGATGAGAATAATTACATATTACAGATGAGAACACTGAGTCACAGAAATAAATGTAACCTCCCCACAGTGTACAACTAGTCAATGGTGAGGCCAGTATTTACAGCCATGCACTCTGGCCTGGAGACTATGCTGTATGCCTCCTAGGTGGTGGAACACTGGGCTGGGAGTCAAATAACTTGGATTCAGGCCAAGATCTGCTCTTAATTCTCTATAGGATGCTATATTTTATTACTCTGAGCCACAGTTGTCTTCTGTTATGCAATTATTTCTTTCAAATTATGAGTCCTTCAACATCTTAAACCATTTCTGATAGTTCATATGTTATATACATTAGGAAAATAATGGCCATGTGGTAAAAAAAATGCCAAAGCTCTAATAGATAGTCTAGGTTACTTAATTTTGAAATTCCAAGCATCATTTATGTATCACAGATTTGGTGGTCTATGTCACTTGAAGCTAGTGTACTATTTTGTGACAATTTTCTTCCTAGTTGCTCTATGTAGTGGGATATAAACAAGTACCAGTCTGCATTAAATTATGATATAATATTACTTTTGATTCTCCTTTTACAACTATGGGACGCCTAGCTTCATACAAACACTTCTCATTGTTTCAAGAGAATAGTATCTCTTAAGAGATCTTACTAACCATGGTTTTCTTCATGATTACAATGTCACAAAACACTAGGGTAGGATTAAAAATTGTGATAATTAAGTAGTTTTATTTTTAAAAATAGAAATACTTTTTAAAGGATACATAAAATCTATAAATTGTTGTAAAATCACCCCCAAATAACAAAAACATTACCAAAAATTGAAAAGTAGTTACTAGGGAACGTTTATAGTTAATAAAATTGCCAGCATTTATTTGTTTTGACCAAAACACAACATTGGCCAACTCGCCTTTAATCTAATTACTTTGGTCAGCCTGCTCTAATCTAAATAATTCTTCAGACGATGAAGAACTGTTATTAACAATGATCATGATGATTAACTGCGGGTTGAGTGTCAGAACTGAAAAAGAGTAAGAAATCTAAGATTTTATTCAAGAAAGATTTGTGGAAACATAAGAGATAATATGAGTGTGTACTGGTGACCTGCACTGGGCTAAGCACTTTACGTATAGAGTATCATTTACTTTTCATAACTCTGGTAGATAGAAAGAACAAAAGCCATTCTGTAGATACCACTTCTGAACCAGAGAAAGCTTGGTAAATGACCCCAAATCTCAAACTTTAACTTTGACTTCAAAGCCCATGTAGGATTTGTCAATAAATTTATTGTACTGAGAGAAGTATGTGGTGGGGTAAAGATTTCTCTCAGGCACCTTGATTCACAGCAAGATGACACCTGTACTGAAATGATAGATTTCATTTAAAATTGCAATTAATATTTCTCATTTTATTCTCCTATGCAGATACTAGCAGAGTCCAGTAGGAATTAAATTAAGGCAAGTAGCTTCATCTCCACATCTCTCATTTAAGACAAAGCAGAACACAAACTCTGGCAAGAAATTGTTCATATACTTATCCTAGTGGTGCTGCTTCATCAAATGTTGAAAGAGAATTCAATGTTTTAATTGCATTTAGTGCTAATCAAATATATGTAGGTGAGAGTACACATTTTCATTGAGTTCTGTACCATTTCTCATTAGTTATCCCTAGTTTTCATTATGATTATTAACATAACCTAACATTAATATACACATAATACCAGAAAAGATTATGTGTCATGCAAGGGAGGACTTTTAATATTTTTAAATACTGGCCTTTTCCAGTCTGAGATTGTTTTTTACAGATAGCTTAGTACAATTGGTGTGATGGTGGTAGATGACAGACCATGTAATAACAAGGTTCACCTCCTCCTAGGTCTGCATTGAAATTACAACCAAATTATAAAATAACCAATGTGGAGAATCACCTGAAGTCTAGCTGATCATAACATATACGTCTGATAATATAAAGAGGGAGCCACTTTAAAATTGGTAGGAGGGACAAAGTCATGAATCTGGCTGGACCCGCACCCACAGGTGGTAGAGGATCACTGGAAGGGAGAGAGAGGCTGCAGAGGATCCCCAGTCCAAGGTCCCACCGAAGGAAGAGGCGATTCCAATAATTCTGACTGTGAAAACCAGAGGGAATTCCAACCATCTGGGTGAGTTGGAGGGAGACTAAAAGCCTAGACGCCCCATTTCAGGGCCCATGCACAGGCTTTCTGACCTAAGGATACTCACCTGGGACACTGGTAAGGGTCAGAGATTTCCGTGGAATTCATGCCAAGAAGGTCTGCATTACCTGGCACCAGAACGAAGGTTGGGAGAGCAGCCATTATTGTGCCTTTGTCTGAACCCCCTACTTGGCACTCTACAGACCACACCAACTTAACTGTGCAGACTATACCACACCTCCACCCCCAACCTGCCACAGGACCATTAGGAAGTGCTAGACTGAGGAGATCAGCCTGCCCCACCCAAACTACAGATTGCCAAGGGCTTTTGTTGCTGGATGGCAGCCTAGCCCTGTACCTTTTCAGAGCCAAACATTCACAGCTGGCAGCCAGCCAGGTGAGCATGCATTTCCAAGATAGTTTCAGGCAGTTCACTATTACCACCACAAACTTGGCCAGATTTCAGGGTTTCTGTGGGTCACTCCCAGGTAGCTGTTGGTCTCGCTTTGCTCTGGGACTTCTGGGGGGAATGCCTGAATGGTTACCAAAGTTGCAACAAGACTGAGGCTGTATTGATCTGACTGCCATTGTCTCCCTGAGACCCCACCCCACCCTACCTAAAAGTTGCCCCAGGTGGCCCATTGACAGTGAAACTCCACCACCCTGTTCCTCTCCCCTGGGTCTCCCAATCCATACAGGCAACGAACTTAAGTTAGCACAGGGCAGGCACTGCACAAAAATCAGTTGCAGGCAGACCTTTGCTGCCTGCAAGAGTTGCAATATTGCTGCTGGGGAGACTGGGGGTCTGTGGGACTGCAGATGGCAGCTTGTCTCACTGTGATCTGTAACTACAACAGGAATGCCCCAGCCACTGACCTTGCAGCAAAACTGAGGCAGTATCAGCTTGATGGTCCTTGTCTCCCTGAGATCCTGCTTCACCCAAGCTACAAAATGCCTGCAAGTCCATTGACAGGCAGCCTCCCCTGCTTTGCTTGGCTCTGTGGTTGCACATTCTGCACAAGCAACACACATTGGTTAGCATAGTGAGCACATTTCCAGAAAAACAGTTGTGGAAAGGCCACTATTGCCTGTACAAGCTGCAATATTTCTTGAGAGGATCACAGGGTTCTGTGGTACTGCCCACGACTGAAGTGAACGTGCCACTGCAGATGACAGGTTGTCTCCATGTGATCTCTAACTACTGCAGGAACATGCATACACAGAAACTGCAGAAAATTGAGGCTATTGGCCTGATGGCCCTTAAATCCCAGAGCTCTTGCCCCATCCAATACATAAAGTGCCCTTTGCACATTGATAGGCAGCTGCCTCCACCCTGGGGTGGTGAATTCAGGCCAAAACTGGGCAGCAGCTGACCTTGCTACAATTGTAAACTTCAATAGAGAGCCACTGAGACAGCGCTGGCATGTAAACTGACACTGCAGTGGCAGGGGAAAATTTATTCAATAGACCCAGGAGACTCCCAGGGTCCCTTCATCACCCAACACCCATATCATACAGGGGCTCTTCCACTTTCAGATACTTAAGGGCAGGTAGTGTCACACCTAGAGGAGCACTGGCCCCTCTGCTAAATTACCTTAGGTCAAGGATGACAGATAACCGGACTGCTGCCTACAACATTGTCTCTTCTACTTACCTATAGATCTATCATTGGCAATAATCATCTGTGGATTGCCCTGTAGCACCTTCTGGGTATTCCTGAGCAATCAAAAGCAGCAGCTGACCTTGACCTACTGGGGAGTCCCTCTCAAGAGGCTGCAATACTGATGCATCTGTGGGCTTGCGCTAGACCACAACAAACCATCTCCTGACTAGATTCATTCATGGTACACACAAACGGTGATTTCGACAAGTACACAAGACTGCTTGGGCAAATCCCACTCAGTGAGTTCAGCCCATACAGAGCAATTCTTATCCTGTGTGTGCATCCAATTCCCACAATTAGTCAGCCTGAGTGTTAATTCCATCCACTGATGTGCTAATAACAATAAATGCTTGGCAACAATAGAAGATCACACACAATCTACACAAAGAGCACATCCAGAGCCCAAAGCATAATGGATCAGGGAGGGTGCACCCCTGGGCCACAAAGGAAATCTTCCACATTAAGTCATCTAACCAAGGCAGAGGGACAAAACAAATATTCCTGACACATAGAAATGAATACAGAGAGGCTAATATAATGAGAAAACAAAGAAACAGCCACAAATAAAAGAACAGGAGAAAACTCCAGAAAATAAGCTAAATGAAACGGAGGCAAGCAAACTACCAGAGACACAGTTAAAAAGAATGGTTATAAGGATGCTCAACAAACTTAGGGGGAGAATGGATAGCACAATGAGAACCTCAACAGAGAGATAGTAAGCATAAGAAAGGACAAAGAAACCATAAAAAAGGACCAGACAGAAATGAAGAATACAATAATGGAAATGAAGACTACAGTAAGATTCAACAAGAAATTGGATGAAGCAGAAGATAGAATCAGTGAACTGGAAGACAAGGTAGCAGAATATACCCAATTCTACAAAACAAAGAGAAAAAGGAATTTTAAAAGGTGAGGATAGTTTAAGAGACTTCTGGGACAACATGAAGCATAACAATATCTGGATCATAGGAGTACCCGAAGGAGAAGAGGGAGAGGAAGGGATTGAGACTCTATTTAAAGAAATAATGACAGAAAACTTTCCTAATCTGGCACAGGAATTAGACATACAAGTTGAGGAAGCACAAAGTGCCCCAAACAAGAGGAATTCAAACATACCTACACCAAGACACATTGTCATTAAAATGGCAAAGGTCAAATACAAAGAGTGAATCTTAAAAGCAAAAAGAGAAAGGCAACTAGTTACCTGCATGGGTACCGCTATAAGAATGTCTGTTGACTTTCCAATGGGACCTTTGCAGGCCAGAAGGAACTGGCAAGAAATAGTCAAAGTTGTGAAAAACAAGAATCTACAACCACAAATACACTACACAGCAAAGCTTTCAATTAAAATTGAAAATGAGATAAAGAGCTTCCCAGACAGGGAAGAGCTTAAGAAATTCATCACCAAAAAGCCAGTATTGCAAGAAATGTTAAAAGGAGTTCTGTAAAAAGAGAAGGGGTAAAAAAGAAAATAGAAAAAATGAATAAGAATAATAAAATAGTAGTAACTATATATCCATCAATAATCACTTTAAAAGTAAATGGATTGAATGTTCCAATCAAAAGACACAGTGTAGCCAAATTCAGATCAAATGAGACTTGCAGACTGAAAGTAAAGGGATAGAAAAGGAAATTTCATACAAATGGAAATTAGAAAACCATTGGGGTACCAACACTTATATCAGATAAAACAGACTTTAAAATGAAGATTATAATAAGAGATAAAGAACATTACATAATGATAAAGGGATCGATAAATCAAGAGGCCATAACCCTAGAAAACATATATGCACCCAATATAGGAGTACCTATAAACATAAAACAATTATTGACACAAATAAAAGAAAAGAGCAATAGTAACACAGTCATAGTAGGAGACTTTAACATCCCATTGGCACCAGTGGATGGATCTTCCAGGCAAAGAATCAATAAGGAAACAATGGGCCTAAAAGACACACTAAAACAGATGGATTTAATAGATATTTTCAGAGCATTGCACCCCAAAACAGCAAAATATACATTTTTCTCAAGTGCACATGGAAAATTTTCCTAGATAGACCACATGTTAGGACACAAAACAAGTCTCAATATATTTAAGATTACTTAAATCATATTTGTCTTCTTCAATCACAATGGTATAGAACTAGAAATCAACTACAAAAAAAAAACCCTAGAAAATACACCAACATATGGAGGTTAAATAGCATGATACTAAACAATGGAAGCATTATCAATGAGATCACAGAAGAAATCAAAAGATACCTAGAGACAAATGAAACTAAAATACAATGACTCAAAATCTGTGGAACTTGGCAAAAGCAGTTCTAACAGGGAAATTCATATCAATACTTGTCTACCTCAAGAAATAAGAAAAAGCTCAAATAAACAACCTAACCTTACAGTTAATAGAACTAGAAAAGGAACAGCAAACAAAGTCCATTGTGAAGAGAAGGAAGGAAATAAAAATTAGAGCAGAAATAAACAAAGTAGAGTCCTGAAAAACAATATAAAACATTAATGAAATCAAGAGCTGGTTCTTTGAAAGAATAAACAGAATGGATGGACCCTTACCAGACTCATCCAGAATGAAAGAGAGAGGACTCAAGTAAATAAATCAGAAATGAAAGAAGATAAATAACTATGAACTCCACATAGATACAAAAGATCATAAGAAAATACTACGAGAAATTATATGCCAACAAATTAAACAATCTGGAACAAATGGACACTTTTGTAGAAATATATAATCTCCCAAAAACTAAGTCAAGAAGAAACAGAAAATGAGAACCTACTGATTACCATCAATGAAATAGAATCAGTAATCAAAAGACTCCTAAAAAACAAAAGTCCTGGACCAGATGGCTTCATAGGCAAATTTTACCAAACATTCGAAGAAGAATTAGAACCTATTCTTCTCAAAGTATTACAAAAAATTCAAGAAGAGGGCAGGCTCCTTGACTCCTTCCTTTTGAGGCCACTATTACTGTGATTCCAAAACCAGACTAAGACATTACAAAAAAAATCAAAACTATATGCCAACATCTCTTGAGAACATTGATGCAAAAATCCTTGCCAAAATATTAGCAAACTGCATTCAGCAATACACTAAGAATATCATAAGCCATGATCAAATTGGATTTATTCCTGGGATGCAAGGATGGTACAATATCTGCCAGTCAATTAATGGGATACATCACATTAACAAATAAAAAAATAAAAACCATGTGATCATATCTGTAGATGCAGAAAAAGTATTCAACAAAATCCAGCATCCACTCTCAGCAAAGTGGGAATAGAGGAAATATATTTCAACATAATAAAGGTTATATATGACAAACCTACAGCTAACATCATACTCAATGAGGAAAGGCTAAAAGTGTTTTCCTTAAGATCAAGAACAAGACAATGATGCCCACTTCCACCACTCCTCTTCAACATTGTATTGGATGCCTTAGTCATAGCAATCAGACAAGAAAGATAAATAAAAGGTATTCAAATTGGAAAAGAAGAAGTAAAACTCTCGCTATTTGCCAATTACATGGTACTATATAGAGTGAACTCTAAAATTCCACTGAAAATTGTTAGAACTGATCAATACATTCAATAAAGTGGCAAGTTACAAAATAAATATTCAGAAGTCAGTGGCATTGTTATACACCAATGATGAACTTTCTGAAAGAGAAATTAAGAAAACAATCCCATTTACAATTGCATCAGAAACAATAACATACCTGGGAATAAAATTAACCAAGGAAGTAAAAGACCTCAAAAAATTATGCCATTGAAAAATATACAAATAAATGGAAGCATATACCATGCTCATGATTAGAAAGAACCAATATCATTCAAATGGCCATACTACCAAAAGCAATCTATAGATTCAATGCACTCCCAATCAAAATGCCAATGGCATTTTTTCAGAGAGCTAGAACAAATAATCTTAAAATGTATATGAAACCATAAAATACCCTGAATAGCCACGGCGATCTTGAGAAAGAGCAAAGAAGGAGGTATCACACTACCGAATCTCAAACTATACTACAAGCCTATCATAATCAAAACAGCATGTGCTGGCATAAAAACAGAAACATTGAACAATGAAACAGAATAGAGAGCCTAGAAATAAATCCATGATAGTACACTCAGTATATGACAAAGGAGGTAAGAATATCCAATAGGATAAAGACAGTTACTTCAATAAATGTTTAGAAAATTGGACAGAAACATGCGAAAAAGAAAAGAAACTGTACCACTTTTTTACACTGCATAAAGAATAGACCCAAAATGGATTAAAGACCTGAAACCATAAAACTTTTAGAAGAAGACATAGGCAGTAAACTCCCTGATATTGTAAACAGTAATTTCTTTTTCAAAAATCTCCCCACATAAAGAAAACAAAAGATAAGATAAATAAATAGAACTACATCAAACTAAAAAGTTTTCTTACAGCAAAGGAAACCATCCACAAAACAAAAAGACAATCGACTGACTGGAAGAAGATATTTGCTAATGATACATGTGATAAGAGGTTAATTTAATATCCAAAATATAGAAAGAATTCATGCAACTCTACAACAACAAAAACTAATCCAATTAAAAAATGGGCAGAATATCTGAACAGATATTTTTCCAAAGGAAATACAGGGGGCTGATAGACATAGGAAAAGATGCTCAAAGTCACTAATCATCACAACACACTATCACCTGATACCTGTCAGAATGGCTATCATTAATAAATCAAAGAACAAGAAGTGTTGATGAGGATGCAGAAAAAAAGGAACCCTCATATGTTGTTGGTGAGATTGCAAATTGGTACAGCCTAAATGAAAAACAGAATGGAAGTCTCTCAAAAAACTAAAAAATAGATATACTGTTTGACCAAGCAATTACCCTTTTAGGTATTTATCCAAAAAAAACCCCACAATAATTCATAAAGATGTATGCACCCCAATATTCATGGCACACAATTTACAATAGCCAAGATATGGAAGCAAATGAAATGCCCATCCACAGACTATTGAATAAAAAAGTTATGGTTCATATATATTATGGAATATTACTCAGCCATTAAAAAAAATGAAATCCTACCATTTGCGATGACCTGGATGGACCTAGAGGTTATTATGTTGCATGAAATAAGTCAGACAAAGAAAGATAGATACCTTAGGATTTCAGTTATACGTGGAACCTAGGGAACAAAAAGAACAAACTAATCAAAAACTGACACAAATGTAGAGGGCAGTTGAGTGACAGACAGAGAGTATGGGAGAATGGGATTAAGGATTAAAGAAGTACGAATTGGTATTTGGTAGATGGTCACTGGGATGAAGGTCATGGCATATTGGCTAGGTGAAAAAAACAGAGGAAAGAAAGAGCAATTAGGGGGATCCTTTTATGAACTATATAAATGTCTATGTACTGTATACTTGAAACAAATAAAAATTAAAAAATAAAAATACTAAAAAATAAAACCATTTGTTGAGTGAATGATTGAGCATCTGCAAAAGAGAAAATCAAACTTACAAAAAGCAAAATAATATAAAAGAAATTTTACTGACTTGTTGATTATTTTAAATTTTATTTAAGAGAACTTCAGGACTATTTTCCCACTTCTCAGACATGTTAATTCCTAGAAGACAGCCTCATTAAATTTTGTGGCTTGCTATGGCATAGTGTGATCAAGACCAAAAACCCCAATTTTCCTTTTAAAAATATTCTTTTAAAACTATTCTCTAGACAAATTAATGCTAGTTCTACCTGAAGGCTATAACTTCTCCTAGCTTTGCTGTTAGGATTTGATTCTCAGATCATCACACCTGTGTATGCAGAGATTATTTTTTTCTTAAATTTGTTATAGTTTTTTGAAAGGGAATACCAAGCTATCGATAATTATTTAAAAGGAAAATATGTACAAAATACTTAAAATACAGTGTTAAGAAAATGTCATTATTTTAAATACATAAATATGACTCATAAATATCAATCAATATGATCCTTTTTGATATAAGAAAACTATGTCATTGAAAATATGAAAGCTGAGGTGTTTGTACTGATTATTTTTCAATGGGATAAGATTTTAGTAAAAATAGTATTTCAAAGATAGAATTTGCAGTCATTACATAATGGAGAAACCATTCTCATGTTAATTGTCAGCTTTTATAAATATTCCTTATTCTGCCATTAAAGTAAGAGGAAAAATCAGTATTCTGCATTGCTGCTAAATGGGAGTTCTATCCACTAGTTGGTTTCAAGGGCAATGGTAACACATCTGAGCATTCAATAGAATGGTGTTTTTAATAACTTGCATTGTGCATGCTGAATTAGAACATTTTTAGTCTGAGATTACTATTATCTTATAGGTTAAAAAAAAAGAACGATTTTGATAAAAGAGCTAACAAGGACTGAGAACATTTACTGAGAGATTTCCGGGAGCCAGGCACTGTATTCAGTGCTTTATATGCACCTTTTAATTCATATTCACAAGAATTTTGTTAGATACTATTGTCATCAGTAGCAGATCTGATGCCTAGAGAATTTAAGAAACTTGCCCAAGGTTATCCAACCCAGCGGTGATTAAATGATTAAAATGTTGGTTTGTCTTCATCATTACACTTTTGGAAAACAGAAAGATGTAGACGTAAACATTAAAACTTTGTCTGATGGCCCTTATATTTTGTATTCTTTTAACCTTATTCTTTATGATCAC
Organism: Rousettus leschenaultii; assembly: GCA_015472975.1. Lineage (NCBI taxonomy): Eukaryota > Metazoa > Chordata > Mammalia > Chiroptera > Pteropodidae > Rousettus > Rousettus leschenaultii. The sequence goes on along the minus strand of BNJM01000558.1, from coordinate 151,445 downwards.
AGGATGTACTATAGTTATCACATTTGATTAACCTTTAATCAATATTGTCTTAAATGAAAAGTTCCCTAGTATTTTTTAGTAATTGAAAAAAGAAGTAGGAGCTATCATTCATTATCTGCCTACAGATATTCCTTACTTTTATTTACTTATTTGTTTGTTTGTTTGTTTATCACACCTCTGGCCCCAGCCTCATCTGAAGGTCTAATTTTAGCTCAAATATTATAAAATAGCAAACTCACAAGAAGCCTTTCCCCCAAAAGTGATTGCCTCAGAATTAACTGGCCTTGCCCTGCTCAGATGTTTCTTATTCCTGCAGTGAGTGTGTTCTGAACTCCCTGCCAGGGTTTTCTATGTCTGAAAGTTTTCTTTTCCTAGGATGCCTGTTATTTGCTGAGTGCCTAAGTCTTCCTTCTAAAACCTGTCATTTGTTTCCTTTCATTAATTCTTCCTACCCAGCTCAGATCCCTTGAGTGCTCTATAGTATAAAACAGCAGAAATACCTCTGCCTGTACTCATGTGTCCTGCAAGACTCCCTAACCTGTTTCTGATCTGTGAACCTGGTCACTCAGTTTTCAGGTGATAAACCCACTCTCTGGCTTACAATTTTGGCTTCTGAAGACTAAAACCAGATAAGCATATGTGTTTTTTCATCCTAACTTGCATCTCTCTATCAACCCCATCTTCCAGATCTTACCTCCCATACTCGATTATTGTCAGCTCTCAGTCACTGCTACCAATAACATAGTGCTCCATCTTCCCTAATCATGCTTCTTTTTTTGAAATCATAACAAAACTATGTGGCATTGTTTCACCAAGCTTTAAAAGTAGATAATTCCTTAATATTAACTAAACAACAAACTGACAGAATATGGACTTCACTTTTGTCAAAATTATTGTCTTTCATAAAAAGCTTAAAATCACCAGAAACTTTCCTTTTGTTTCTATAGATTTAGAGCTTTATAAACATTTTGATAATTTTATTTTTCAAATTATATCTCTGGAATTAACTAGCATCAAGATCAAAGAAGAGCATTATAAATCTCCCACTCAAAATAACTATTCTATTGGATTAGTTTTTGCTGTTTTAGTACTTTATATAAATTGATTTGAAAATTTGGATTTTTTTTCCTGAATTCATTTGCTCACATTATATTTCTATGATCCATCAAAATCATTGCCTGTAGTCATATACATTTTCATTGCTTCATAGAATTCCATTACACAAATATACTATGGTTAATGTATCCTATGTACTATTGATCGACATTTAGGTTGTTTTTAGCTTTTTGATATTACAAATAGTGTACAAGCCTACACTATTTATCAGTACATGAGTGCATTTCTGTTGGATTAATACTAAGGAGTATAAAATTTGAGTAAGGGGATATGCATATGTTCACACTTAACAGATGATGTCAAACAGTGTTCCAAAATGTGTGTTCACCTCCCTTAGATTTCTTTCTGTCACTGCATATTTGATCCCCTTTTCTCCATCTACCTCCATTCCCCTGCCTCCCTGCTACCCTCTGGTAACTACTAGTCTATAGTCCATGTCTTTGAGACTCTGTCCTGTTCATTTGTTGCTTTTAGGTTATATCACATATATAAGTGATACCATGTGATTTCCGATTTTCTCTTTCTTGCTTATTTCACTTAGCATGATTATCTCAAGGTCCATCCATTTTGTGTCAAATGGTATTATTTCATCTCCACTTATGGCTGAGTAATATTCCATTGTATATATGTACAATAGTTTCTTTCGTTAGCCATGTATCATAGGACACTTCGGTCGCTTCCATATCCTGGCCACAGTGAATAATGCTGCTATGAACATCGGTGTGCAAATATCTTTTTGAATATGGGTTTTTAAGTCTTTGGGGTAAATACCCAGTAGAGGAGTTGCTGGATCCTATGGCAGATATATTCTTAGCTTTTTGAGGAACCTCCAAACTGTTTTCCATAGTGGCTGTATCAATTTGCAGTCCCACCAGCATTGAAAGAGGATTCTTTTATTTGTGCTTTCTCTCCAACATTTGTCATTACTCGTCCTGTTGATTATAGCTATTCTAACAGGTGTGAGATGGTATCTAATTGCGGTTTTGATTTGCATTACCCTAATAGCTAGTGATGTCGAGCATCTTTTCACATATTTGTTGGCCATTTGTATGTCCTTTAGGGGGAAATGTCTGTTCAGGTCCTTTGCTCATTTTTTGATCGAATCATTCGATTTTGTTGTTATTGAGTCATAAGAGTTCTTTGCATTACAGGTAGAATACAATGATCACTTTCTTTGTATTGTTCATTATGCAGCGTTCCTTCACAGTGTACAGCAATACTAGAACCAATTTACTGGACTTCTGCATTACAGAACACAGGACTTTAGAAATGCGTTTTATTTCCATTTGCAATGAACTGTCTGTAATGGATGAGTTTGACCTGTCACATCTTCCTCACCTCAAAGTACTAGTGTATTGAAACAGTTTACCATACTGATTATCACACTGGTTTGATCTTTCTTCAGCATTCATGGCCCTTACTAAACTTTTCTGATGGATACCGCTTTTAAGAATTTTTGTTTTGAGTCTGTTTTTTTTTTCCTAGTGTTCCTGTCCAGAGAGAAATCCAAAACCATTCTGTCAGGATAATAGCTCTGTTTATGATTTGACTTCTATTCATTATTGAAGGAACTGGTTGGAAAGACACCTCAGAGATCCCTGTTATGGAATGCCTGTGGAAATTGATGGCTGTATCCCAATGATATTTCAGATGATGCAATGACATGTTGGTTGAGCATGAAAGCTGGGTTCCTACCAGTGCTTAATCAGGAAGGTATTTTATTTTCACAAATAATACTTAAAGCAAAGCCACTGAAGTGAGTAAACTGAATTCCAAAGGCTTCTTTTTAGGCCTAATTCTGCAAAAATCATCTTGTGTGCCAAGTGCTAAGTTGCTGACTTGAATTACTTTCACGATTGTACTAAGAGGCAACTTGAAAACTGCCCTTAGTGCAGGAAACGTCCACTCAGCCAACATCTACAAAATTTGATTACAGTAATGGAAAACTGGTAGTTTTCATCAGAAAATTTTTATGAAGCAGAATCTGGCTGCGATTGTTTGTAAGGGGCATGTATGCTGAAGAAAGCTCAAATAGTTGTAATAATCAATATGATAAGCTATTTTGATACACTAGTTCTTTTGATGTGAGGAAGTGGTGATGGGAAATGCTTATCCATTATAAACTGTCCATAGCAAATGGGAATGAAACAGGTTTCTGAATACTTCTATTTTGTAATCCAGAAATCCACTAAATGATTTGGTGCTGGTTATGCTGTACACTGTGAATTAAGACCACACTATAAACAATAAATAGAATGTGATTATCATACTCCATGTGTAATCCTTGTAACACATTTTTGATTTGAGTTTGTTTTTTTCTCTAGTGTCCCTGCCCAGAAAGAAATTCAAACCTATTCTATCTAGATCATAGCTCTGTTTATGATTCAACTTCCTTCAGTGTTGATGGAACTGGTTGGAAAAAATACCTCAGAGATCCTTGTTCCTTGAAATTACAATCTGTACTCATTTCATTAGAAGATTATAAAAGAGTGACTGCTTGCTGGTCATAAACGAAGAAGTTTATTAACGCTTGTCAGGTCCAGTTTTTAATTGTCGAGTAGAACCGAGATCCATATTGCCTTGCATGTAGTATCATTTTGAATGGGATGCAAAATCTTCCTGTTGAGAAGTTGCATGCAACCTGTGTCATCAGCAACCGGCGTTCCATATATGAATAGTACATGTGTTATGGAATGCCTGTGGAAATTGATGGCTGTAGCCCAAAGATTTTTTCAGACGGTACACTGACACACTGGATGAGCACTAAAGCTGGGTTCCTAACAGTGCTTAATCAGGAAGGTATTTCATTATCACAAATAATATTTGAAGCAAAGTCATTGAAGTGAGCAAACTGAATTCAAAAGTCTTTTTTAGGCCTAATTCTGCAAAATCATCTGTGCCAAGTGCTAAGTTGCTGACTTGAATTGCTTTCACTATTGTTCTAAGAGACGATTTGAAAACTTCCCTTAGTGCAGTGAACATCCGCACATCTAACATCTATAAAGTTTGATTACAGGGAGGGAAAACTGGCAGTTTTCAACCAGGAAATTCATACAAAGCAGTATCTGGAAGCAATTGTTTGTAAGGAGCATGCATGGTGAAGAAAGCTCAAACAATTGTGATAATCAATATGGTAAGTTATTTCAATACCCTGGTACAAAGCTTATCCATTATAGACAGTTCGTAGCAAATGGAAATGAAACACATTTCTGAATGCCTCTGTTCTATAATCCAGAAGTCCAGTAAACGTTTTCATGCTAGTATTGCTGTACTCTGAGAAGAAAGGCCACCCTATGAACAATGCATAAAAAGTGATTATCGTACTCTATCTGTAAATCTTGGAAGACGTTTTTGTTTTGAGCCCTTTCTTCTCCTCAGTGTACCTTAACACAGTGAAATTCAAATCCATTCTGTCAACATTGTGGCTATTTTTAAGATGAGACTTGAAAAGTGAGGTGGTTGGAAAGACACTTCAGAGATTTCTGTTCCTTGAAATTACAATCTGTACTCATTTCATTAGAAGATTGTAAAAGAATGGCTTCTTGCTGGTCATAAACAAAGAAACTTGTTAACACTTGACAGGTCCAGTCTTTATTTGCTGAGTAGAACTGAAAGCCATATTGTCTTGCATGTAGTATCATTTTGAATGAGATGCAAAATCTACCTGTTTAGAAGATGCATGCAGCCTGCTTCCTCAGCAACAGTGTTCCATATATGAAGTGTAAATGTGTTATGAATGCCTGTGAAAATTGACAGCTGTATCGCAAAGAGGTTTCACATGATGCAGTAACACACTGGTTGAGCACCAAAGCTGGGTTCCAATTTGTACTTAATCATTCTTATGAATAATACATAAGGCAAAGCCATTGAATTCAGCAAACTTTTGTGGTAATCATTATGGTAAGCTGTTTCAATACACTGGTCCTTTCGATGTGAGGAATAGGTGATGAGAAAAGCTTATCCATTAGAAACAGTCCATGGCAAATGGAAATGAAACAAAGTTCTGAATGCCTCTGTTCTGTAATATAGAAGTCCACTAAATAATTTGGTGCTAGTATTGTTGTTTACTGTCAAGGAAAGCCACACTTGGAGAATACAAAGAAAGTGATTATCAAACTCTACCTGTAATTCTTGTAACACATTTTTGTTCTGAACCAGAACTTTTCCCCAGTGTTCCTGCCCAGAGTGAAATTCAAACCCATTCTTTCAAGACTATAAGTATGATGTGACTTCTATTCAGTATGAAATGAGCTAGTTGGAAAGACTCAGAGATCCCTTTTTCTTAAAGTTACAATATGTACTCATTAACTAAGAAGATTGTAAAAGAGTTGCAACTTGCTAGTTATAAATGAAAAGGCTTGTTAACATTTGTCAGGTCTAGTCTTTAGTGCTGAGTAAGAAATTAAAGCCATATTATAGTGAGTGCTGTAACACTGTGGATGAGATGCAAATCTTTCTGTTCAGAAGTTGCATGCATTCTATGTCCTCAGCAATGCTGTTCCATATATGAACAGTAAATGTGTTATGGAATGCCTGTGGAAATTGATGGCCGTATCCCAAAGATATTACAGATGATGCACTGACACGCTGGTTGAGCACTAAAGCTGGGTTCCTAACAGTTCATTAGCACAAACAGTACTTGAGAAAAAGCCATTGAATTGAGAAAACTGAATTCCAAAGACTTTTTTAGGCCTGGTGCTCCAAATGCATCTTGTATGTCAAGTGATAAGTTACTGACTTTAATTGCTTTCACCATTGTTCTAAGAGACAACTTGAAAATAACCTTGGTGCAGAGAATTTTTATTTTTCCAACATCTACAAAGTGTGATTGAGATGAGCGAAAGCTGACATTGTTCATGCTTGAAATTCACATGAATCGGGATCCAGCTGCAAATGTTTGTAAGTTGTGTGCATGCTGAAGAAATCTCAAAACTTTGCAATAATCAATATGGTAAGCTGCTGCAATATACTGGTATTTTTGATGTAAGGAAGAACTGATGGGAAAAACTTATCTATTTAGGACAGTCCATAGCAATAGAAATGAAACACATTCAGAATGCCTCTGTTATTTAATCCAGAAGTCCAGTAAATGATTTGGTTCTAGCATTTCTGTACACTGTGAAGTAAGGCCTACTTTGAAAAATACACAGAAAGTGACTAACGTACTCTACCTGTAATTATTGTAACACATTTTTGTTTTGAGCCTCAATTTTTCCCCAGTGTTCCTGCCCAGAGTGAAATTCAAACACATTCTATCAGGATTGTAGCTGTTTATGATGCTCCTTCGGTATCAAAAGAGTTGGTTGGAAAGGCACCTCAGAGATTCCTGTTCCTTGAAGTTACAATCAGTACTAATTTCATAAGAAGATCGTCAAAGGGTGGCAGCTTGCTGGTTATTCACAAAGACGCTTGCTAACAGTTGTCAGTTCCAGTGTTTACTTGCTGAGTAGAACTGGAAGCCAAATTGTCTTGCATGTAGTGTCATTGTGAATGGGATGCAAAATCTTTCTGTTGAGAGTTGCATTTAACCTGCATCCTCAGCAACAGCTTTCCATATGTGTACAGTAAATGAGTTATGGAATGCCTGTGGCAATTGACAGCCATATCCCAAAGATGTTTTGGACTTTGCAGTGACACAGAGGTTGAATGCTAAGGATGAGTTCTAAAATTTGCCTGATCAGGAACATAGATCTTTCTAAAGTATGCTACCCGAATCAAGACTTTGAGTTGAGCAACCTCATATGTGCAGCTTTCTATTTAGGCATGAAACCCCAATGCATCCATATGCCTAGGGCTGAACTGGTATCATAAATTCTTTGCTACCTGCATCCACAGCAAAGCTATTACATATATGAACAGTAAATGTGTTTTGGAATGCCTGTGAAATTCATGGCCATATCCCAAAAATGTTTCAGACACATTGGCTGAGCACTAAAACTCAGTTCCATACTGTACTTACTCAGGAAGGTAGTATATTCTCACGAATACTCATTGAGGCAAGGCCATTGAACTGAGCAAACTAATTCCAAAGGCTTCTTTTGAGATATGGTACTCCAAAAGTGTCTTTTATGCCATGTGCTAAGTTGCTGACTTGTATTGCTTTCACTGTTCTTCTAAGAAATGACATGAAAACTTAGCATAGCATACTTCCACTTTTCCTACATCTATAAAGTGTGGTTGCAATGATGGAAAGCTGGCAGTGTTCAAGCTGGAAATTTGTACTAAGAAGGATCCAGAGCATTGGTGTGTAAGAGGTGTGTATGCTGAAGAAAGCTCACACCATTGCAATAATCGATATGATAAGTTGTTTCTATACACTGTTTCTATTCATGTGAGGAAGATATTTGGGGAAACCTTATTCGTTATACACAGTCCTTAGCAAATGGATATAAAAAACATTTCTAAATGTCTATGTCCTATAATCCAGAATTCCAGTAAATGATTTGGTGTTTGTATTGCTGTACACTGTGTAGAAAGTTGTGTTATGAATAATACATGGAAAGTGATTATTGTACTGTAATTCTAATTCTCATAACACATCTTTATTTAGAGACTGTTCTTTTCCCCAGTGTTTCTTCCCAGATAGAAATTCAAACACATTCTCTCAGGATAGAAACTCTGTTTATGTAGGAAAGACCTCAAAGATCACTGTTCCTTGTGCTTTGAAAATCAGATATATTCCAAAGGGTGTTAAGCTATGTATCCCCACAGGTTTCATTGAGCCAAGTGGACAGACCATGGCAGGTTTGGAGGCACCGAACCCATCTGGCATTCTCATTATGACAGATTTCTTGACACAGTGGAACGTTGTTTGGATTCGATGTGATCATTTTCCAACCTGCCCCAGAGCCACCTAGAAAAGACTATTGAAGTCACCTGAGTTCCCTTTGAAAAGGAGCAGCAGTCCCGGTGCCCCAGTGTTTCTTGAGATCATGACCATCAACTTCCTCCTGTGTTTTGAAAACTAGAAGGACTTCAATGAAATGTGTTCAACTCTTCTTGAGAAGTCGGCTCCTCCATTCTGGAACACAGGAACAAGAAACAGGGAAATGAAAAGAAGGTTGTGACACTGCTGACAGAGGGTTACCCTGGTCCCTTTCTCAATAGCTTATCAAAATTTCGAACTTGGAGAACAATGAACAACCTTGTTTAGAACAAAGGGTACTTGAAAGCCATTAGTTCTGTTGGCTACGGGCTAAAGAAGGTCTCCAGGGAACCCAGGTAGATGCCAAATTTTTCATATCCCTGCCCTGTCTATGTGATTCCCTCTGAAATTCTATTGTGATTGCTAACCTTAAACAAACAGGATCCTTAAGGGACAGTAGAGGATATGAGGCATTCTTTGAGACGAACCCTCTGAAATGGATCATTGGGTCAATTTTTTTTTCAGATTTCCAATGAGAAGGGGAGTGGCAGAGGGTGAAAGGTGCCAGAGAATCAGATGGTGGCTGCTGCATGCTCCAAAGACTCTAGGCCTAACGCTGACTTGTCTGGAATCCTCAGATATTAAGGCGGGCTACTAGAAATGTGGGTCACCTTGTACAACCTTTCTCATGGTCAATTCCATACATGAAGCAAAAAAAGGAAAGGTTGAAGTCAGAGGTAACCTGGAGCAAATGAAAGGTTCTCTACTCACTGCGAAGGAAAATATCTGAGAGGTGCCACAGTTGGACCCTTCCTTAGCCCTCTGGGCTCTGGATTGAGTGGTAGCCTCGGGTAGACTGGGCCTCCGTGAGGCCCCGATGCCGGGGGTATCAGCGACCTCCTCAGCATAGGAGGCTCTGGTCCTGACATAGATGCAGGCCTGAGCAGGCTGCGGGCAACAAGATGCTTGTGGGGAAGCAGTGCATGAAGCTCCATCCTAATGATTCTGGGCTGGGGTTTGTGAGAGTGGGGGATCTTATCAGGTAGCTTTCTTGTTCTTACTTTAACACATTTAAAATCTAGATTCTTGATTGAAGCACAGATGGATTCAAAGGTGATACTGGTTTCAGGGGCATGCCATCCAGATGTGACAGTTCTATACAAAGTGTTTGTTGCCAGGCATCCAGCAAGTATCTGTCATCTAGAAAATGATCATAATGTGAGTGAGAAGATTCTCCTCCTTTTTGACACACGGCCTTCACACCCAAGCCCAATCAAATATTGACAGATGTCTCTAGGGAGCATATTTGACACACTCACACACTCTGACAGACATTGATAAACTCCCAAAAGTCTCTTGTGACACACGTACTGCTTTACACTTCCACTAAAGTGCATGCACCACACACCCACATCATTAAACATGCTCATAGAAATGGTCAAACAGGCACACACACAAGGCCACTCACATATATCTATCTGTTTGGTGATCAACCAACCACATCTCTATCTCACACATATACCCCCCCACACACACACAGGCACAAATACCTACACACACACAACACACACACATATACACACATAGACACAGACAATCACATACATACACACTCAGAGACACTGCAGCCTCCAGCCAGAAACCTATTGGAACTCAGTTCTTTAGAGATAGAGGGACAGGGAATAGGTCCACCACACCCACAGTTGGCTGAGAAAATGAAACGAGCCATGGCAGTGCTGTTTGGTACAGATGCGTGAAGACCCCTGAAGTCAAGGAGGCCTTTCCAGGCTCTTAAGGCTTCCAGAGGTCTTTCTCTTTGGCAACCTTCACGTCTGGGCCTAGCTCGATCTTCTCAGACCTCTGAAGTCCTGGACTCAGGACAAAGTTTCTGTGCCCGTCAGCATGGCTGGCAGAAGGGATGTGGGCTCTCACCTTCTGAGGTGCTGGCTAGATCTAATAAAATATTACTGAACCCCTGCTCCCAGGACCAAGTCACTGGCTGCTCCAGCCTGGTTTAGTAGTGGGCTTGACAGCAGACAAGATCCTAGGAGCAGTGTGCTTGCTGGTTGTCCAAAGTCCTGCTGTGGACAAACAGACTGTCCAGGGTGAGTGTGGGTGAGGGGGAGAATTGGCAGCCTGTGTTGGATCAGGTAGGTGAGGATCATGACTGTGTAAAGGGGGTAAGAATGATGGTCAAATGAAAGAAGTGAGGGTAGTAGAATTGGCAGCAAGGGAGTATAGAAACATGGAAAAGGAAGGGAATGAATTCCTGGAGGATAAAGAAGGTGGAAGGGTCTTGGGAGTTGACTTGGAAACTGAGAGTAGAAGGCACATGGGATGGGACATCTGGAAAAGGAGTAGGGCTGCTGTGTCATGGGAAGACACAGAGGAAGGAAGAAGGAAGAGAGAGCCCCCTGCCTGGCCATAATCAATTTGATGGACAACAGATATTAATAATTGAAAGATCATTCTGCCTCTAAGGAGCATTGATTAGGCAACTCACCTGCACCAATCAGGGGTTCCTCCTAGATTATTAAACCCCGAACGATTGCACCTTCCCAACAAAAACTCCCCTCTAGTGTTGCCAAGTGCCCTGGACCTATGGGGATCAGTTTGCAGAAAATCTAAGTGAGGACAGAGCCATGGACAGAAAAGCTCCAGGCACTTCTGGGTGGCAGGAAAACATGACTCATGTTCACATCCCAATCATTCAAGTGACCTGGATGCTCAGGCCAGGGATGAGACTGGCAGTAACCCTTCCAACTGCCTCACCGACCTTTAGGGGTTTACACGAGTGCTGTTTTCCTAGTTGGGCACAGGGATGTGACTCTCAGTCTTCCCAATTCTAGGCCCTTCCCAGACTTGGAACCCAGGGCGTTCGACATAACAAGGTCAGCTCTTATCCTGGGCCTTCTGTGGCCTCATGGCTTCATCCATACCACCATGCTGGCAGGTGGGTGGTGATAACAGCCTCAAACAGGCCATTGGCAGGAACCTCATTGCATTGCAAGTGTGGCTTTTGTGCGTCCTGAACTAAAAATGGCAGGTCAGGACTACCTCATACAACTGGGGCTCTATCAATAACAGACCACTACCGGAGCCACCACGAATATGGCACATAACCTCCTCCCCAACCTCAACCTAGGCCACACCAGATGGACCAGCTGTCCATTCTTCACAGGCTTCAGTATTCCTGGAGATCCCAGGAGAACCAAGGCTCAGGATACTTGCCCTGTCCTTTGCCAGGGGATCAGCCATTAGCTGCCGGCCTGCTGTGGGGTTAGCCTCCATTTCCACACATAGACCTTCTTGGCCTCCCTAATCATGGTCACATCTGCATTTCATTTACCCAAAGGCCATAAGCTGTCCCACTGAATCAGTGGCCGGTCCACCTACCAGAGTTTAGGCCAGAGACGAAGGTCGTTGGATAGCCCTGGGAATTTCAGAACTGTGTTCCTCCTGGAACTCAGGCTTCTGCCCCTTAGGAGCCCCTAAAACTATCTGTTAATTCTGTGACTGGTTCTTTTGAGCAGTCCCCCTCTCTGTCATGGGTAGGAAACTATGTCAATTCGCTAAGGACAGGGCCCTTATGATTTTGCTCCCATGAGGATGTAGAAAGGAGAGCAAGACACTGAAAAGCATACAAACAAAAGCTATTTGGGAGCCTCAGAAATGAGGCCTGCATGGATCAGAGCCTAAGGGAAGGAGGTGGAAAATGACATGTGTGTAAAGGGGCTCAACCTGTGGCAGATGGTGACACATTAGGCAGTGGGTGCTAAGCAGCCCACCCAGGTGACGAATGTTGAATTACCTCAAAGTCAATATCTCAACTTTCTTTCCATGGTCATTAAGCCAGTCCCGCTCAGAGCATGTAGTCTGAAGTTTGCTATACGATAATTCTGAGGCAGCCACTCTTTTCACCATGAAGAGGTATCCTTGCAACGACTCAGCATTTTTTTGTATAAGATAGCAAAATGGCAGCCATTGTTTTCACCACTATCCAGTGTTTTCCTCACAGCACACTCAGCCTACAATTTACATCACAGTCAATGTGCAACTGCCACCTCCACTACCTTAAAGGAGGTTTCCTGAAAACAGTCAAAACCTGAGGGGAATTAACAACTGTTGTCTGGCTGCATATACCACAGACTTCAAGAAAGTTCATAATTGAGACATGACTTTCAATTAGAGGTCAGTTAGGAGGCTGTCCAGGCCACCTTCTGTTACACACAGACAAATGTTTTCTCAGTGTTTATGTGAATTTTATCAAGTGATATGCACTCATTATTCCAAATGGAGCATCGTGTTATTCCCATCTGTCACATGATCTCCCTTTGTTTCATACAGGCCAGTCTCTTGATGGTCACATGATTCTATGGGGCAGTCACATGATCCTGTCCTGATTCCTGTGGGGTCATGTTCCCAAGGTTAATACTGTCTAATTTTGAACAGACTATCTGGTCTGGACTATGAATCAGGAACGAGAGTACTGACCTTGGTTTGCACTTCCAATCCCTTCTCCTATTTCCAGGAAGTAGAGCTGAGAAATTGACCCACAGCATTTATTCTGTTTTTCTCCTAGCAGAACCTGAAGTGCTACCATGGGCCCTTGGTTATAACTATTTTCTCTGAAGGAATGTCAATTGAAGTCCTAGGCGTACAGTAACAAGCCTTCTTTATGGAAGAGAAACTAGAATGGAGACTGGATATTGGCCTTGAGCCTGGATCTCCTAAAAGGAATGAGTTAACAGCCTGAGGCACACAAGGTCAAAACTATCCAACTTGTAACAAAGGCCATTCTGAAGGCCTAGGCCCACAATGTCCAGTCTGGCCCCTGCTATGAGAAATTCTTTAGGAGACCTTGGCACATAGAACTAAGTTGTCATCTCCTAAAAGGAGAAAAAACAGAGGACTCAGTTCATGGCACCAAGGCTCTCCTCCCATTAAGAAGCTAAGACAATTGAAATTTGTGCCAATGGCACCAACCTTGTGTCATCCTAACAATCCATTTAGCACAACCTGGTCCCACATTACCAATTTTTCCCTTTTGCAAATAATTGAAAGGTGACCTTAACCTACAGCGCCAATCCTTCCCCCTGGTAAGAGAATTTGTGTGGGCACTTAGAAACTCGGTACAAAGCCTGGGGATGTCTTTCAGGAACTTGCCAGGGGACATGGGAAGCATGGCTAAGAATTGTTCTTATTTCCAGGAAGTAGAGTGGAGACCTTGGCCCACAGCCTAACTTTCCTTAACAGATCCTTATGTGCAGGACTTGAGACATGGTAAGAAAACCACCATGGTAGAAAAAAACAAAGAATCAATAGAAATCCACGCCTTAGGACCTATCCTTTACCTGAATCTGAGGAAGTAGAGTGGATGTTTGTAAACATGACACACCACGTCGATCTCATTTTCAAAGTAAACTCTTGTGGAAAACCATTAGCACTCAATCAGTGTGGTTCATTCTAAAAAGCAGTGGAAAAACTTTTGCCTGCAGGAACAAGACAAGTCACTGGGTAGACATAAGATTCTTGAGGGGTCTTCTTTGACCCCCATGGAAATCCCTCAAGGTGTTCACTTGATCATGAGTAATTTCCTAGTGATTACTACATGATTTCAGGTGACTCTTACTTTATTCCTCTTCCCCTATCATAAACCAAGTATTTGTAAGACACGTCCAAACGGTAGCAGCCTAAGGTCCACATCCAAGAATACTGTGGGTGTTGCACTTGAAGTCATTACAATTTATGCTCAAAATGACTCAGAATTTTTGCTCCAATACAATAAGCTGGCAGTTGTCTCTACCACTCTGAAGTAGCTTTCTCACAGCTGACTCAGCCTCCAAATTTCAACACAGTTAATGTGCGACAGCCACTCCCCTTGTCTTAAAGCAGGTTGCTGATCCACAGACAAAACCTCAGGCAAGTTAACTAATGATTATTGTCTGCTGGCCTACACTGCTGTCCTCAAGTAAATTTTCTCATGCAGACATGGCCTTTCAACTGAAGGGCAGTGAGCTGGCTGTCTGGACCATTCTCCATTGCACACGACTCTCCTTTTCTCAGTGTTTATGTGAATTTTACCAAGAGAAGTAGAAGTGCAATGTAAAAGTAAGTGCCACACCATCACCCCAATGTCACATGATCTCCCTGTAATGCCCTCAGTCCATTCTCTTCATGGTCACGTGATTTTTCAGGGTAATCATGTGAATGCCACAAGATTCCCTAGATCCTGCTATAAGATATTCAGGTGACTTCTCCCTCATTTTTCTCTGCTGGCCTAAGCCATGTGTTTTCAGTGAAAGAACTGCCTTAATGTCGATATCTCTGCTTTCTTTCCATGGTCGTTAAGCCGATCCCTGTCAGAATTTGTAGCCTTAGGTCTGCTATATAAAAATTCTAAGGCAGCGACACTTGCTGCCATGATAAAATATCCTCACAATGACTCAGCATTTTTCCTACGGTGCAACAAATGGTGGCTGTTATTTCCGCCACCATTAAGTAGCTTCCTCAAGCAGACTCAGCCTTCAAATTTCAATGTGGTTAGTATGCTACAGCTGCTTCCGTTGCCCTCAAGCATGTTTCCTGACCACAGACTAACCTCGGGCCAGTTATCTAACAATCATTGTCTTTTAGCTTACAGTGCTGTCCTCAAGCCTGTCTTCTCATGGAGACATGAACTTTCCACTGAAAGGCAATAAGGAGGCTGCCACGACCATGCTTAATTGCACCTGTATTTATGTGATTTTACCAAGGAATGTAGAAGCGCACCTCAAAAGTGAGTACCACACCATCACTCAAATGTCAATGTGATATCCCTTGGATGCCCTCTGGTCGATCTCTTGATGGTCACATGATTCCTGTGGGGCAGTCACGGGAATACAGCAAGATTCCATAGTTCTTGCTATGAAACTTTCAGGTGTCTTCCATCTTATTTTCCTGTGCTGGCCTAAAGCATGTTTTCAGAACACTTTGAAGGAACTGCCACCATGTCAATATCTCAGCTTTCTATACATGGGTGTTAAGCCAGTCCCTCTCAAAATCTGTATTCTGATTTTTGCTGTAGAGGAATTCTGAGGTAGCCATTATTTCTGCCATGAAGAGGTATCTTCACGAATCAGCATTTCTCCTACAACACAGCAAAATGGCAACTGTTGATTCCACCACTTTCCAGTCGTTCTTCACAGCACACTTGATAGCCTCCGGTTATCATCGCAGCCAATGTGCAACTGCCACCTCCACTGTCATAAAGCAGGTTTCCAAACAACAGACAAAACCTGAGTTGAATTAATGATCATTGTGTGGCCACATAAACCATTGAACTCAAGTAAGTTTTTTTAATATGGATGCGCAGTCAATTGGAGGTCAATTAAGAGGCCGTCTTGGCCACTTTCTGTCACACACAGACAAATGTTTTTTCAGTGTTTATGTGAATTGTATCAAGGGATATGCACTTATCACTCCAAAGAGAGCACTACATCACCCACATATGCCTCATGATCTTCCTGAGATTCATATAGGCCAGTCTCTTGATGGGCACGTGATTCCCATGGAATGTTCATATGATTCTGTAGTGACTCCCCTGGGGCCATGATCCTGAGAGGAACACTATCTAATTTTGGACAGACTAGGCAAAAGATCTGCTCACACTACTAATATCCTTGACACTGTGACAGAAATTAATGTGCAGTGCATGGCACACAGACCAAAGCTCTCTACACTTACAGAAGAGAAAGGAGACCTCCATCATGGGGACAGTACTGTCCTCCCTTCAAATGATGGAGTCTGGAGACCTGGGCAATGCCACAAAGCCAGTCTTCTCCTAACAATAATACAATGGAACCTTGATCTAAAGTCACCAAGCATATCCTTATTGGAAATTAGTAGATTTGAGACCTTAAACCTCAAGGCCTGACTTTTCTCCAGTAAAAATATCTTTCTTGGAAAATTAGAATGTTGGCTCCAGGTCGGGAATTTCTCTTATGAGGAAGAGTGGCAACTTTGCCTTGCAGTCCCAATGCCTTCACCTTTTCCATGATACAGAGCTGAGACTTCATCCCACAGTATTTCTTCTGTCTTTTTCTAAGAGAGACAGAATTGGTAGCCTTGGCCCATGGTTCTAAGCTTGTCTTGCTTGAACAAATGTCCAGTGGTGCCCTAGGCCCACAGCAACTAGCCTATCTTTATGCAAAGGAAGCTAGAATGGAGACTTAGGCCTGTAACAGCAAGCCTGGACTCTCCTCACAGAAACCAGGGTGTGGGTACAGGCTTCCAAGGTCAAAATTGACTCATTTATAACAGACTAGACAAAATAACTGCTGAGACAAAATAACTATAACCGAGGTAGCCCCTGTAAACAAATACTCATATGGAGAATATAGCCCACAAACAAATTTGTCTTTTCTGAACAAAAGGAAGAATGGAGACCTCTGTTTATACCAGAAATGCTGTCTTTCCTCAAAATGATGTGGAGCGGGAACCCAGGTCCAAGGCACAAAGCCTGTCTTTTCCTAAAAATAAGTACAAGGGAGACTGGTACCCATGGAAATAAGCCTGTCCTTTTTGAAAACTAGTAGACAAGATACCTTATCCCACAGTGCAAGCCTGTGCTCAGGGAAGAGAATCTTAACTCTAGTCCTAGGACCTTGTCTCCTGCCTAGATGTCTAATCAGGAACCAGTGTGCATACCTTGGTTTGCAGTTCCAAGCCCTTCCACTATTTCCAGGAAGTAAAGCTGAGAAATTGGTCCACAGCATTTCTTTTGTCTTTCTCTAACAGAGACTGAAGTGGTGTCCTTGGCTCATTGTTCGAAGCATTTCCTTTGTGAATGAATGTTGCCTTCAGTCTTAGGCACACAACAACAAACCTTTTTTATGGAAGAGAAACTAGAATGGAGGCTGTAAAAATCGACACCAAGCCCGGACTTCCTCAAAGGAACTAGTTGCCAGCCCCAGGCCCACAAGGTCAAGACCATCCAATTGGTAACAGTGACAGACTGAAGTCCTAGGCCCATGACACTCGGCCTAGCCCTTGCTTTAAGAAACTCTTGGGTTGACTTTGGCCCACAGAACCAAGATATCATCTCCTAGGAGGAGGAATAATGGAGGACTTGGTTTGCAGCATCAAGCCTGTCCTCACTTTAAAGCATTTGTGATAGAAATTTGGGCCGATGACACCAACCTTATGACATTTTAAAAGTGCATTCAACACCACCTTGTCCATATCACCAATAATTTCTTTTGTCAGTTATCGAAAGGTGAAAATAACCTACAACACCAAGCCTTTTCCCTGGTAAGAGAAGGTAGTGTGGGCACTTAGAAACTTGGAACAAAGCCTGGAATCTTTTTTCAGGAACTCAATTGGGGAGCTTCGAAGCATGACTAAGCATTGTTCCTATTTCCAGAAAGTAGAATGGAGACCTTGGCCCATGGAATCTAGCCTAAATATTCTTAACAGAAACTACGATGGAGGACTTGGTTCACAGTACCAAGACCATGTTGGTCTTGTTAAAAAAAATGATAGAAGTCCATGGCACATGACCCAATCATCTGTCTGGATCAGCGGAAATAGAGTGCCTGTTTGAAAACACAACATCCTGCCAGTCTCATTTTCTAGGTAAACTCAAGTAGAAAATGTGTCCAACACACTCAGCTTGGATCATTCTAAGGAGTGAAAATCTATGCCCACAGCAACAAAACTAGTCACCTCTTAGAGAAATGATTCCTGTTGGGTCTTTCATGAGCCCCATGTGAATCTTGTGATGTGTTCACATGACTGCTGCATGATTTCCTAGTGATTGCTATGTAATTTTCAGATGACTTCAATCTTATATCTCTTTCTCTATTCTCAACCAAGTGTTTTCAAAACACATCTCAAAAACTGTTTCACTTTCAATATTTCAGTATTGATGCATTGGCTGTTAAGCAATTCCTTCTTGACAATAGTGGCCTAAAGTCCACATCCACAGATAGTGTGGAAGTCACATGTGAAATCGTCAAGAGTTATGCTCACAATGACTCTGCATTTTTGCTAAAATACAGCAAAATGGTGGCTGCTGTTTCACTACTCTAAAATAGCTTCCTCAAGCAGACTCAGCTTCCAAATTTCAACGCACTTAATGTGCAACAGCTGTTCCCATTGCCTTCAAACAGGCTGCCTGACAACAGATGAAACCTCAGGCCAGTTATCTAATAATCATTGTCTGGTAGCCTACACCACTGGGCTCAAGAAAGTCTTCTCATGCTGACATGATCTATTGACTGAAGGGAGTGAGGTTGCTGTCTTGGTTATGCTGTTACACATGGACTCTCCTTTTCTCAGTGTGTATATGAGTTTTACCAAGGAATGTAGAAGGATAACTAAAAAGTCAACCTTACACCATCACCCCGTGTCACATGAATCCCTGTGATGTCCTCAGGCCGGTCTTTTAATGTCCTGCGGGCCAGCTACATGAATATTGCAATTCAGGTGACTTCCACCTCATTTTCCTCTTTTGGCCTAAATCATGGGTTTTCAGAACACATTGAAAAAACTGCTTCAATGTCAGTATCTCAGCTTTCTTTTCATTATGGTTATGCTGGTCCCTCTCCAAATTTGTACTCTGAGGTTTGCTATAGAGAAATTCTGAGGCAGTTGTTCTTTCCTCCATGTAGAAGTATCCTCACAATGACTCAGCATTTTACCTAAAATACAGCAAAATGACCTCTACTGTTTCCACCACTATCCAATTGCTTCCTCTCAGCACTCTCAGCCTTTAGTTTTCAACGTAATTAATGTGCAAGCGCCACCTCCACAGCCGTAAAGCAGTTTTCCTTGTAACAGACAAACTGAGGGGAAGTAACAATCATTGTGTGGCCACATATACCATTGACCTCAAGCAAGTTTTGTTATGTAGACACAATATTCAATTGTAGGTCAGTTAGGAGCCTGTTGCGGCCACCTTCTGATACATAGAGACTAATGTATTTTCAGTGTTTATGTGAATGTTATCAAGAGATAGGCACATATCATTCCAAAGGGAGCACTACATCATCCCTGTCACATGATTACCCTTGTTCCATATAGGCCTGTCTCTTGATGGGCACATGATTCCCACAGTGATCCTGCCTTGACTCTGGCAGGGCCATATTCCTGACGTTAACATTGTTTAATTTTGAACAGACTAGGCTAAAGACCTATGCACATACCAACTACTTAGACCCTGTGACAGAAACTAATGTGCAGTGCACGGCCCACAGATTAAAGCTTTCTACTCTTGCAGAAAAGAAATGAGACCTCTGTTCATGATAATAGTACTGTCCTCCCTTCTAATGATGTAGATTGGAGGCCTGGACCCATGATACAAAGCCAGTCTCTTTCTATCATGAATGAAACTAAGCTCTGGTCTAAAGCCACCAGGCCTGTCCTCGTTGAAAGTTAGTATATTGGAGACTTCAAACCACAAGGCCAGCCTTTCTTCCAGAAAGAATGTCTTTCTTGGAAAACTAGAACCTTATATCCAGGCCAGGATTTTCTCTTAGGAGCGAGAGTGGTGACTTTGGACTTGCAGTCCAATACCTTTTCCTATTTCAGCAGGTAGAGCTGAGACCTCAGGCCACAACTTTTCTTCTCTTTTTCTAACAGCAACTGAAGTGATGTCCTGGGCCCAGGGTTCTAAGCCTGTCCTCCGTGAATGAATGTGGAGAGATGTCTTAGGCCCAGAGCAACAAGTTTGTGATTATGCAAGGGACACTAGATTGGAGACTAGTCCAAGCCTGGACTCACCTCACAGGAACTTGAGTGCAGACACAGGTTCCCAAGGTCAAGACCATCTAACTGATAATAAACTAGATGGTCTTGTTTATTATCAATTAACAACATCTCACACTACACCCTTGGTAGTCCCTGTGAACATAAACTTATGTGGAGTGCATTGTCCACAAGCAAAGCTGTCCTTACTGAACCAAAAGAATGGGGTCCTTGTTCATACCAGCAATACTGTCTTCCTTTCAAAGGATGTACAGTGGTGACACAAGCCAAAGGCACAAAGCTTCTCTTTTCCTAACAATAAGTACAAGGGAGACTGGTATCCATGACAATAAACCTGTCCTATCTAAAAATAAGTAGAGAGGAGACCTTACCACACAGGACAAACCTATCGTCAGTTAAGAGATTCTTAACTTCCGTCCTAGGATCTTGTCTTCTGACTGGATTTCTAATTAGGATCCAGAGTACTGACCTTGGCTTGCAGTTCCCATCCCTTCCCCTATTTCCAGAAAATAGAGCTAAGAAATTGGCCCACAGCATTTCTTCTGTCTTTTCCTAACAGAGACTGAAGGGGTGGCCAGGGCTCATGGTTCTAAGTCTGACTTCTCTGAACAAATGTTGCCTGGAGTTCTAAAAACACAACAACAAGTCTTCTTTGTGGAAGAGAAACTAGAATTGAGATTGTGGAAAGCAGCACCAATCCTAGAGCTCTTAAAATAAAGTAGTTGGCAGAGCTAGGCCCACAAGGTCAAGATCATCCAATTGGTAAAAAAGTCCAGACTGAAGACGTAGGCCCACCATAGTTAGCATGACCCCTGCTACCATAAACTTTTGGGGAGAACTTGGGCCACGGAACCAAGATGTAATCTCCTAGGTGGCGAAAGAACTGAGATTTTGGTTCACAGCACCAATACCATCCTCCCTTTATAGCATTTATGATAGAAATTTAGGCCAATGGCACCAGTCTTGTGTCATCCTAACAGTCTATTCAGCACAACCTGGTCTCACATCACCAATTTTACCTTTTTCCAATTATTGAAAGGTGACCATAACCTACAGCACCAAGACTTTCCCCTGGGAAGAAATGGAATGTGGGCACTTAGAAACTTGGCATAAAGCCTGAACCATTCTTTCAGGAACTCAACTGGGAAACTTGGAAGCTTGGCCAAGCATTGTTCCTATTTCAAGGAAGCAGAGTGTAGTTGTTGGCTCCTAGTATCTAACCTAAATTTTCATAATGGTAACTTTGGTGGAGGACTTGGCACCCAGTAACAAGTCCATATTGGTAGGGGAAAAAAGTTGATAGAAGTCCATGATCCATGACCCAAGATTCTGCCCAGATCAGGGGAAGTAGAATGGATGTTTAAAAACACGATATCATGCCAGCTTCATTTTCTAGTACACTCAAGTGGAAAACGTTTCTCACACACTCAAGCCTTGCTCATTTTAAGAAGTAGAGTGAAAATCTATGCCCAAAGTAACAAGACTAGTCACCTGGTAGACAAATGATTTCTGTAGGGTCTTCCATAACTCCCATGTGAATCCTGAGAGGTATTCACATGACCACTTCATGATTCCCTAGTGATTGCTACGTAATTTTCAAGCAACTTCCATTTTATTCCTCTTCTCCTAACCTCAAACAAGTGTTTTCGAAACACTTCTCATAAACTGCACTTTTTCAATATTCCAGCATTAATGCATAGGCCATTTAACTATTTCCTCTTGATACTAGTGGCCAAACGTCTGCATCCAAAAACAGTGCTTAATTTGCAGCATCTTAAGCAGTTAAGATTTATGTTCACAGTGTCTTGGCATTTTTTCCTACAATAAGCAAAATAGCTACTGCTGTTTCCACTGCTCTAAAGTAGCTTCCTCAAGCAGAGTCAGCCTACAAATTTCAACACGCTTAATATACAACAGCCACCCCCATTACCTTCAAGAAGGTTGCCTGAACACAGCCAAAAACTCAGGCCGGGTATTTAGAAATCATTGACTGGTAGCCTATACCACTGTCCTCAATCAAGTCTTCTCATGCATGCCTGACCTTTCAATTAAAGGGCAGTGAGGTAGCTGTCTTGGCCACACTCTGTTACACACGGACTCTCCTTTACTCAGTGTATATGTGGATTTTACCAAGGAATGTAGGAGGGTAACTTAAAAGTGTATGTCACATCATCACCCAAAGTCACGTAATCTCCCTATGAGGCCTTCAAGCCAGCCTCTTGATAACCACATGATTCTCGCGGGCAGCCACACGAATATTGCAAGATTCCCTAGTTCTTCCTATGAGATTTTCAGTTGACTTCCACCTCATTTTCTTCTGCTGCCCTAAACCAAGGATTTGCAAAACACGTTGATCGAACTGCCTCGATGTAAATATCTCTGCTTTCTTTTTTGGCCGTTAAACCAGTCTTCTCAGAATTTGTAATCCGTTTTGCTATAGAGGAATTCTGAGGCAACCATTCCTTCTACCATGAAGAGGTACCCTCACAATGACTCAGCACTTTACCTGCAATACAGCAAAATGACAGCTGTTATTTCCACCTCTATCCAGTTGGTTCCTCAAAGCACATTCAGTCTTCAGGTTTCATCATGAGCAATATGAGACTGCTGCCTCCACTGGCACAGAGGAGGTTTCCTGACAACAGAAAAAACTGAGTCTAAGTAAAGATCATTATCTGGTTGCATATACAGTTGACCTCAAATAAGATTTGTAATGTGGACACGACATTCGATTGGAGGTCGGTTAAAAGGGTATCTCAGCCACATTCTGTTACAGAGACTAGCGTTTTCTCTGTGTTTATGTGAAGTTTATCAAGTGATATGCACTCATCGTTTCAAAGGGAGCACTTGTGATCCCCATTGTCACAAGTTCTCCCTGTATTTCATATAGGCCACTGATTCCCACATGATTCCCACAGGTCAAGTATGTGATGGGCACATGATTCCCACAGGTCAATTATGTGATCCTGTTGTGACTCCCTCAGGGTCATAACCCCAAGGTTAACACTGTCTAATTTTGAACAAACTAGGCTAAAGAACTACTCATACCACTAAAATCCTACA
This sequence comes from Rousettus leschenaultii, assembly GCA_015472975.1. Taxonomy (NCBI): domain Eukaryota; kingdom Metazoa; phylum Chordata; class Mammalia; order Chiroptera; family Pteropodidae; genus Rousettus; species Rousettus leschenaultii. The sequence continues at coordinate 128,653 of BNJM01000558.1, read as the reverse complement.
CCCTGTGATGGAAATTAATGTGCAGCACATGGCCCATAGACCAAAGCTGTCTACTCTTACAGGAAAGAAAAGAGACCTCCGTTCATGTTAACAGTATTGTTCTCCCTTTAAATGATGTAGACTGGATTCCTGGGCCCATGACACAAAGGCAGTCTCTTCCCAACAATAAAACAGAGATTTGGTCTAAAGCTACCAAGTGTGTCCTCATTGAAAATTAGTAGTTTAGAGACCTTAACAGCAAGGCTTGTCTTTCCTCTGGTAAGAATATCTTTCTTGGAGAATGAGAACCATGGTTCCATGTTTGTAATTTCTCTGAGGAGTGAGAGTGGAGACTTTGGCTTGCAGTTCTAATCCCTTCACCTTTTTCAGCTGATACCTTACCCCACCCCACAGCATTACTTCTGTCTTTTCCTAACAGCGACTAAAATGCTGGCCTAGGCCCACGGTTCTAAGCCTGTCCTCTCTAAATGAATGTCAGTGGTTTCTTATGCCCATGGAAACAGGTTTGTCTTTTTGCAAGGAAAACTAGAATGGAGAGTTAGGCCTTTTACACCAAGCCTGGACTCTCCTCACAGGAACTAGAGTGTAGGCCCAGGCTCCCAAGGTCAAGACCATCTAATTGATAACAGACTACTCAAAACAACTACACAAACTACACCATTGGTAGCCCCTGTAAACAGAAATACATGTATAATGCATGGCACTAAAGCTGTCTGTCTACTCTAAACAAAAGAAGAATGGAGGCCTCCATTTGTACCAAGAATGCTGTCTTCCCTTGAAAGGATGTGGAGTGGTGGTCTGGCCCAAGGCACAAAGCCTGTTTTTTCATAATAAGTACAAGGGAGACTGGTACCCATGGCAATAAGCCTTTCCTCTCTGAAAACTACTATATAGGAGACCCTAGCCCACAGGGCAAGCCAGTCCTCCAGTAGGATAATCTTAACTTCAGACCTGGGACCTTGTCTCCTGCATGGATTTCTAACCAGGGACCAGAGTGCAGACCTAGGTTTGCAGTCCCCATCTGTTCCCCTAGATTTAGGAACTAGAGCTGAGAAATTGGTCCATAGCACTTCATCTGTCTTTCCCTAACAGACTGAATTGGTGGCCTTGGCCCACGGTTCTAAGCCTGTCCTCTCTGAACGAATATTGCCTGGTGCCCTAAGGCACATAGCAACAAGCCTCCTTTATGAAAGAGAAAATAGAATGGAGATTGTGAAAATTGGCTCCAAGCTTGGTCCTCCTAAAAGGAACTAGGTGGAGCCCCAAGCCCACAAGGTCAAGATCATCTAATTTGTAAGAAAGACCAGATTGAAAACCTAGGCCCACCACACCCAGCCTGGCCCCTTATACCAGAAACTATGAAGAGACCTCAGCCCACAGAACCACGCTGTCATTTCCTAGGAGGAGGAAAAATGGAGTACTTGGTTCATGGCACCAAGACTGTCCTCCCTTTAAAGCATTTACAATAGAAATTTGGGGCAATGGCACAAACCTTGTGTCATCCTAACAGTCCATTTAGCACAACCTGGTCCCACGTCAACAATTTTCCCTTTTGCCAATTATTAAAAATTGAAGGTAACCTATAGCATCAAGTCTTTCTCCTGGTAAGAGAAGGTATTGTGGGCACTTATTAACTTGGAGCAAAGCCTGGACTGTACATTGAGGAAGTCGATTGGGGAGCTTGGAAGCACAAACAAGCATTGATACTATTTTAAGGAAGTAAGTGGAGACCTTGTCCCACAGAATCTAGCCTAAATTTTTATAACAGAACCTTTGGTGTAGGAATTGGCACAGGCTAACAAGAATGACTTGCTATGGAAAAAAAAGTCGATATAAGTCTATGGTCCGTTACCTAGTACTCTGCCTGAATCAGGGGAAGTAGAGTGGATGTTTGAAAAACAACAACAGCATGCTGGTCTCAATTTCAACATAAACTTGAGTAGAAAATGTTTCCCACACACTCAAGCCTGGTTCATTCTAAGAATAAAGTGAAAACCTATGCCCACAGTAACAAGACTACTTACCTGGTAGACAAACAATACCTGCGGGGTCTTCCAAGACCCTCATGTGAATCCTGTAAAGTGTTCGCATGACTGCCACATAATTCCCTACTGATTTCTATGTGATTTTCAGGTTACTACCAACATATTTCTCTTCCTCTATTCTCGACCAAGTGTTTTCAAACCAAGTCTTATAAACTGCACATTTTCAATATTGCAACATTGATGCATTAGCCATTAAGCAAGTCCTTCTCGACAGTAGTGTCCTAAGGTACGCATCCAAGAATAGTGCAGGGTCTCACCTAAAACCATGAAGAGTTATGCTCACAATGTCTCAGCATTTTTCCAATAATACAGCATAATGGCAGCTGCTATTTCCACCGCTCTAAAGTAGCTTCCTCACACAGAGTCAACCTCCAAATTTCAATGCACTTAATGTGTGACAGCTGTTCCCATGCCTTCAAGCAGGTTGCCTGACCACATCAAAATCTCAGGCCAGGTATTTAGGAATCATTATCTGGTAGCCTATAACTTGTCCTCAAGTAAGTCTTCCCAAGTAGACTTGACCTTTTCATTGAAGGGCAGCGAGGTGGCTGTCTCAGCCATGCTCTTTTTACACACAGACTCTCCTTTTCTCAGTGATTATGTGAATATTACCAAGGAATATAAAAGGGTAACTCAAAAATGAGCACCACACCATCACCTAATGTCACGTGATCTCCCTGTGATGTCCTTAGGCCAGTCTATTGATGGTCACGTGATTTCCGTGGAGCAGCCATGTGAATATCATGAGATACTCGTATTCTTGCTATGAGATTTTCAGTTGACTTCCACTTCATTTTCCTCTGCTGGCCTAAACCGAGGGTTTACGGAACTGCCACAGTGTAAATATCTCTGCTTTCTTTTTATGGTCGTTAAGCAAGTCCCTCTCAGAATTTGTAGTTTGATGTTTGCTATAAAGAAATTCTGAGGAAGACATTCTTTCCACCATGAAGAGATATCATCACGATGACTCCACTGCTATTCAGTCACTTCTTCACAGCACACTCAGCCTTTATGTTTCAATGTGGCCAATATGCGATCATCGCCTCCATGGTCACAAAGCAGGTTTCTGAGTCTAATTAAGGATCATTGTCTGGCCTCAAGTTAGTTTTGTAATGTGGACATGACATTCGTTTCTAGGTTATTAGGAGGCTGTCTCGGTCACCTACTGTAACACAGAGACTAATGTTTTCTCATTGTTTATCTGAATTTTATCAAATTATATGCACTCGTCATTCCAAAGGGTGCAGTACGTCATCCACATCTGTAATATGATCTCCCTGTGTTTCGTACAGTCCCATCTCTTGATGGGCACATGATTCCCAGCAGGTGGTTGTGTGAACCTGTGGTGACTCATGAAGGACCACTGTCTCGAGGTTAACACTGTCTAATTTTGGGCAGACCAGGCTAAAGAACAACTCACACTACTGACAGCCTAGACCCTGTGATGAAAATTAATGTGTATCGAATGGCCCATAGACCAAAGCAGTGTACTCTTACAAAAAAGAAAGGTGATCTTTGTTCATGTTCTTCCTTCAAAAGATATAGACTAGAGACCCAAGCCCATGACACAATGACAGTATCTTCCTAACAATAATAAAATGAAGCCATAGTCTAAAGCAACCAAGCTTGTCCTCATTGAAAATTAATAGATTGGAAACTTTAAGCCATAATGCCACTCTTTCCTGTGGTAAGAATATCTTTCTTGGAGAACAAGAACCTTGGTTTCAGGTCTGGCATTTCTCCTAGGTGCAAGAGTGGTGACTTTGACTAGCAGTTCCAATCCCTTCATGTTTTCCTGGATGTAGAGTTTAGACATTGTCCCATAGCATTTCTTCTGTCTTTTCCTAACAGTGACTAAAATGCTGGCCTGGACCAATGGTTCTAAGCCTGTCCTCCATAAACAGATGTCGCGTGGGGTCCTAGGCCCACAGCAACAAGGGAAACTAGAATGGAGACTTAGGCCTGTGACACCAAGCCTTGATTCTCCTCACATGAACCAGAGTGCAGGCCATGGCTTCCAAAGTCGAGGCCCTCTAATTTTTAACAGATGAGACAAAACAACTACGCACACTACATCCGAGGTAGCCCCTGTGAACAGAAACACATGTGCAGTTCATGGTCCACAAACAAAGCTGTCTTATCTGAACAAAACAAGAATGAAAGCCTCCATTCATACGAGCAACAACGTCTTACCTGGAAAGAATATGGAGTGGTGACATGGGCCCAAGGCACAATGCCTCTCTTTTCATAACAATAAGTACAAGGAAGCCTGGAACCCATGGCAATAAGCCTGTTTTCTCTGAAAACTAGTAGAGAGGAGACCTTAGCCCACAGGGCAAGCCTATCCTCAGGTACGAGAATCTTAATTCGAGACCCAGGACCTTGTCTCCTGCCTGTATTTCTAATCAGGAACAAGAGTACTGATCTTGATTTGTGGCTCCCATCTCTTCCACTATTTCTAGGAAGTATAGTTGAAAAATAGGTCCAGAGCATCTTCTGTCTTTTTCTAGCAGAGGCTGAAGGGTTGTCTTGGGCCCACAGATCTACGCCTGTCCTCTCTGAACGAATGTCACCTGGAGTCCTAGGCACACAGCAGCAAGCTTTCTTTATGAAGGAGTAACTAGAACAGAGACAGTGGAAATCGGGACTGAGCCTGGACCTCCTCAAAGGAACTAGTTGGTAGCCCCAGACACACAAGGTCAAGACCATCCAATTGGTATCAGAGCCAGACTGAAGATTTAGGCTCACAGCACCCATTCTGACCCCTGCTATAAGAAACTGTTAGGGAGACCTTGGCCCTCAGAACCAAGGTGTCATCAACTAGAAGGGAAAAGAATGAAGGACTCGGTTCACAGCACCAAAATTTGTGCACACAGCATCCACCAATTGATTCTCTGGCACATTTATCTCACCCCAACCTCATTCTCATTTGATATCTGAAAAGAATTGACCAAGTAGTCCACTGAGTAGGGTTTGCAACAGTGAAGGCCACACATCTTGTACCATCACTTAAAGAATCTGGACTTTTTCTGAGGAGCAATTATGGTAGAGTTTTGGACAGAAGGAATCACCTCAACAAGGCAGGATTATGAGAAAATTTGCATTCACGGAGGACCTTGGGAGGCCTTATGTAGCCTGAGGCCAACAGAACAAATCGCTCCAAAGTAACTTGTGTTCTCCACAAGGTTGTTGTTCATTGTTCTCCAAGTTTAAACTATTCTAAACATATTGAGAAAGGGTCAGACTGTCTCTCTGGCAGCATAATTCCAGCCTTCTTTCCTTCTCCTTATTTCTTGCTCTCCTATTACTTAATGGACTATTCGGTCCTTCTTTTGGCTCTGGAGGGGCCAGCTTCTCAGGAAGAGTTGAACACATGCTTTTGAATTCTTTCCCATTTCCAAAACACAGGAGGAACATGATGGACATAGTCTCAGGAAACACTGAAGCACCGGGACTGCCGCTCCGGTTTTAACAGCATTCAGGTGATTCCAATAGTCTCTGGTGCCTCTGTGACAGGATGAAAAACAATCCCAGCAAATCGAAACATCTCAGTGTGTCCAGAACTCTGTTGTCAGGAGAATGTCAGACTAGAGTTTGCTGCCTCAAAACCTGCCGTGAACTGTCCATTGGACTCAGTGAAACCTAGAAGGGCTATGTGGATTAACACCCTTACAACATGTCAGGGGAGCCACCTTGTACTCCAACATCAATCACCTGCATGGGGTGCTCGGCACCCGCTACCTAGTGTGTAACTTTCTACCAAATATCAACCCCTTTACACACATGTTGTTCTACCCCTACTGCTCTTAGACTATGATGTACACTGGTCTCATGTCTGAGGCTCTGAATTGGCTTTTGTTTGTTTGCTTGTTGGCATATAGCACTCCTTTTCAAGTCCACATGGGAGCAAAATCATAAGGACCCTGTCTCTGCAATCTGACAGAGTTTCCTTTACCTGATGATGGGGGTATTGCTCGAAAAGGCCAGTGTCAAAATGAATGGGTGAGTCTCGATCTCCTTAGTGGCAAAGGTCTGAATTCCAGGCAGAATGCAGCTCCAAAATTCCCAATGCTGTCTGGCAACCTTTCGTCTCCAGACTAAACTGCGGTGGCTGGACTGGCCACTGGCCCAAAGAGAATAGCTTATGGCATCCCAGCAAATAGAATGCAGATGCGACCATAATTAAGGAGTCCAACTAGGTCATCGTGTGGCAGTGGAGGCTGGCTTCCCAGCAAGCCAGCGGCAAATGGCTGAACCCTGCCACAGGACAGTGCATTTGTCCTGAGCCTTGGTTCTCCTGGGGTCTCTAGGAGCACTGAGGCTTGTGAAGTTTGGACAGCCAGTGCCTCTATCCAACCTTTGTAGAGGCTGGGAAGGCGGCAGTGAAATAAACTAGTGGTGGTACCGGGGGTGTTCGGCTATTGATAGAGAACCTGCTGATAGAGTCCTAATTTGCCATTTTCAGTTCAGGACTCACAAATGCCACACTGGCGGTGAAATGAGGCCACAGCCCATGGCCCAATTAAGGCTGTTATCACTAGCCACCCACTAGCTGGGCAGTAGGTATGAAGGAAACAAGAATCTTAGAAGGCCCAGGACAAGAGCTGGCTTTGTTATTTCGAATGCACTAGATGCCGGGTCTGGAAATGCATGGAATTGGGAGATCTGTGAGCCAACACAGTGCACTCACCCTGAGAAATGTCACCTGTGTATACCCCTAAAGGTCTGCAGGGAAGGAGGTAGGGGTACTTACATTCTGACAGGTACACTGAATTTCCAGGTCACCGATGTTCCTGCTCTTGCCCCAGGCCTCCTGATTGATTCAGAAGTGAACATGCACCACTTTTTCCTCCCTCTAGCTCCCTACTAGAGCTTCTTCTCTGAGTCTGGCTCTGTCATCCCTAGACTCTTCTCTAAATTATTCACCGCTAGATCTAAGGCACTTGGAAACTCCCAAGGTGAGCTTTGGGCAGGAAGGGGCCACTGGATTGGGGTTCAGCTTCTCTGGGTCCCTTGATTGGCGGAGGTGAGTTGCCCGATCAGTGCTCCTTGTAGACAGGAGCAGCTTCCAATTAATCACAACTGTTGTCCTTTGAATTGATGAGGGTCAAGCATGGGGCACTCTCCTCCTTTCCTCTACTGTGCCTTCCCCTATCACAGCAGCCATACTCTTTTTCCAGAGGCCTCTTTATATTTTCCTTCTAATATAGGCTTTCAAGTTGGCTCCCAGAGCCCTTCCACCTTCTTCAGCCTCCATTAGCCCATTTTCTTCCTCCTCCATGTTTCCATACTCCTTAGATGCCTATTCAGTCACACTTCCTTCTCCCATTTGACCATCTTCCTTACCCTCTCTAAACACCTGTGGTCCTCACATACCTATACCAACACAGGAGGCCCATTATGTCCTCTCCCATGCCCACAATGGACAGCCTGTTTGCCCACAGCAGGGATTTGGAACACCAGAAAACACCTGACTCCTGGGACCTTGGCTGCTTTTAAGCCTACTGTCGAGGAAGGCTGGGACAACCAAAGACTGGGTCCTGGGGATAGAGGTTTTGGTTATATGTTATTATGCCTGCTCTACACCTCAGAATGTGAGGCCCCATGTCCCCTCCACCATGCTGCACATTACCTTTCCTCCCAAGACCTGGTAGTCACAGAGCTGAGGTGATGAGTTCGGCCCAGTTGTGAAGGGTGACATAGGGAAACGCCTATGGGGGCCTTAAGAATCCAAATGGGAGGCCTCCTTGTTTTGGGGATTTTCATGTGTCTGTATGAAAAAGGCAAAGCCATGGTTTGCCTCACTTTCCCACCCGCTTTGGATATGGCGGACCTGTTCTATGTCCCTCACACCCTAAAGAACTGAACTCTAATAGGTTTCTGGCTAAGAGTTTACAGTGTCCCTGGGTGTGTATGCGTGACTGTATGTGTATGCATGTGTGTGTGTGTGTGAATCTTTTTGCCCATGTCTAAATGTGTGTGATATAGAGATGTAGTTGTATGATATCCATGGGTGGAAATATGTGAGTGCCCTTGTGTGTGTGACTCCCTGAACATTTCTATGAGATTTCTATGAAATACGCATTTGTTTAGTAATGTGGGAGAATTGTTCATGCACTTTGTGTGAGTAATGAGAAGAAATGCACCCAATAAGGTCCCAAACCCCCACTTTTCTGAGCCGAGTTTCATTAGATGGAACTTCATGTGCTATTGCCCCACAACCATTGGGTTGCCCCCATCGTGCTTAGGCCAGTATCCAGGTCAGGACCAGAATCTCCTGCCCTCAAGAGGTGGCCGACAGGCCTGATATCAGGGACCAAGGGAGGCCCAGTCCTCCTGAGGCCACAGCTTGGTCAAGGGCCCAGGTGGTTGAGAAGGTGACTGGCTCTGGTGTCTCTCATATGCTTTTCTCCATAGTGAGTAGAGAATGTTTCCTTAGCTCTAAGGTTACCTTGGCCTTCACCCTTCCTTTTTTATTTCACATATGGAATTTCTAGTAATCTTGTAAAAGGGTATTCAAGGTGAACCACATTTCCAGTGGCCAGCCATATATTGTGTGAATTCTAGAGAATTCAGCATGGTCCCAGGGTTCTTCCCACACACAGCAGCCACCAATTTATTCTCTGGCTCCTTTACCCCTACTGCACCCAAATTCTCATTTGATGTCTGAAAAGAAGTTACTAAGAATCCATTGAGTACAGTTTGCCATGGGGAAGGTCTCACATCTTGTACTGTCCCTAAAGGAATCCAGATTGCTTCTGAGGTACAATCATGAAAGAATCTTAAACAGAAGGAAACACCTCAACATAGCATGATTAAGAAAAAATTGGCATTAGCCAAGGTCACCGGCGACATTATTTAGCCTGAGGCCAACAGAACAAATGGCTTCCAAGTACGCTTTGTTCTCCACAACGTTGTTCATTGTTCTCCAAGGTTGAACTATTCTAAACATATTGAGAAAGATTCCTGAGAGTCCCTCTTTCAGCAGCACCCCACCCTTCTTTTCATTTCCCTATTTTTTGCTCCCCTATTCCAGAATGAATTATCCTGTCCCTCTTCTGTCTCTGGAGGACCCGACTTGTCAGGAAGAGTTGAACACATACTTTTGGAGTCCTTCTTGTTTTCAAAATGCAGAAAGAACATGATGGACATGGTCTCTGGAAAGACTAAGGCACCATCATTGCTGCTCCGTTTCAAGGGAAACTCAGGTGACTCCAATAGTTTCTGAAAGGCAGCTCTGTGACAAGATGGAAAATGATTCCAGCAAATCCATAAATGTTCTAGTGTGTCCAGAAATCTGCCACCAGGAGAATGCCAGACTAGGGTTTGATGCCTCAGAACCTGCCGTGGTCTCTCCACTGGACTCAAGGAAACCTAATGGGGATACATGGCTTAATACTCTTACCAACATGTCAGGGGAGCTGCCTTCTATGCCAACATTTATCAACTGTGTGGGGTGCTCAGTACCCACTACCAAGTATGTCACTCTCTCCCAAATGCTGAGCAACTTTACACAGATGTTGTTTACCCATACTGACCTTAGTCTCTGATCCACACCAGTCTCATGTCTGAGGCTCTGAACTGGCTTTTGTTTGTTTGCTTCTCGGTGTCTTGCTCTCCTTTTCAAGTCCACATGGGAGCAAAATCATAAGGCCCCTGTCCTTGCAATCTGACAGAGTTCCCTTTACCCGATGGCAAGGGGAATTGCTTGAAAGGGCGAGTCTCATAATGAATAGGTAAGTCTGGTGCTCCTCAATGGCAAAGGCCTGAATTCCAGGCAGAACACAGGTCTAAATTCCCAGTGCTCCCTGGCAACTGCATGGCTCCAGACTAAACAGTGGTGGCTGGACTGTCCACTGGCTCAAAGAGGATAGCTTATGCTATCTCTGCAAATTGAATGCAGATGTGACCATGATTAGGGAGTCTAACTAGGTCAATGTGTGACAGTGGAGGTTGACTTCCCAGCAGGTCGGTAGCACATGCCTGAACCCTGGCACAGGACAGTGTAGATATCTTGAGCTTATGTTCTCCTGGGGACTCCAGGAGCAGTGAGGCTTGTGTGTATTGCATGGTCATTGCTTCTATCTGCCCTTTGTGAGGAGGTGAGGCAGTGGTGCGATACACTGATGGTGGCTCTGAGAGCATTCTGCTATTGATAGACACCCTGCTGTACGTGAGTCTTGACCTGCCATTTTTAGTTTAGGGCACAAATGCCACACTGGCAGTGAAATTTGGCCACTGCATATGACCTGGTTAAGAATTTATTACCAGGCTTCCACCAGCAGGAAAGTAGGTATGAATAAATAAAAATTCATAGATTGCCCAGGATAAGAGCTTATTATTTAAAATGCCCTTGGAACCTGGCCTGAAAGGGGCCTGGAATGGGAAGGTCCTTGATTCACCACCCTGCCCCCAACCTGGGAAATGGCACCTGCATATACCCATAAATATATGCGTGGCAGCAGGCTGTGGTGCTTGCAGTCTCATAGCTGACCTGAACTTTCTGGTCACCAGTATTCATGCTCTTACGCCAGGCCTCTTGACGGATTGCAAGTGAGCTCAATCCAGTTTTTCCTCCATCATACACCCACCTGGAGCCTCTTCTCTGAGTCTAGCTCTGTCATCCCTAGATTCTTATGTCAACTAGTCACCACTAGGCCTAGGACACTTGGAAAAACCAGGGGGAGCTCTTGGAGGGTGGGATGGTTCATTAAATATGGTTTAAGCTTCTTTGGGTCACTTGATTGGCATAGGTGAGTTACCCAATCTGTGCTCCTTGGAGGCAGGACTGGCTATCAATTAATCACAGATGTTGTCCATCGACTTGATTATGGTCAGGTCAGGAGCACTCTCTTCCTTCTTTCCTCAGCTGTGTCTACCCAGGTAGCCCATTTTTTTCCTAGCCCACATTTCTGAACTCCATTGCTTCCAATCGTACCATCCTTCCTGCTTCCATTTGACCATCTTCCCTAGCATTTCTAAACACCAGTGATACTCACCTACCTATTCCAGCACAATGGCCCACTCTCTTCTCCCCCACCGTCAACATGGACAATCTGTTTGCCCACTGCGGGGCTTTGGATCACCAGCAATCACACTGCTCCTGGGACCATGGTTTGTTTCAAGCCCACTGCTCAGCCAGCCTGGACAGCAAGGACAGGGCATTGGGGGCAGAGGTTTTGGTTATATGTTATTAGGCCTGGCCAGAAAGCAAGACACACTATCACCTCCACCAGCCATGCTTCCAGACCCACTCCCTTTCCTCCTGAGGCCAGGAAGTCACAGGGCTAAGAAGACCAAGTTATACCCAATTGTGAATGGTGCTAAAAGAAAAGGCCTCTAGAGGCCTTTAGGGAACAATTAGGAGTCCTCCTTGGTTTCAAGGGTCGTCATAGGTACGTATCAAAGAGACAAAGCCACAGTTACCTCACTATCCCTCCTGCAATGGGTGTGGTGTACCTGTTTTATAAAGAAATAAGCTCAAATAAGGTTTCTGGCTGGGAGTTTAGTTTCCCTGTGTGTGTGTGTGTGTGTGTGTGTGTGTGTGTGTGTGTGTGTGCGTGCACGCACACGTCTGTGTGTGTGTGCACACATGTGTATGTGGATGCGTTTATCTGTGTGTAAATGTTTCTGATGTAGAGATGTGGTTGTGTGATATACAGTAGGGTGGAAATATGTGAGTGCCCTTGTGTGTGTGATTCCCTAAACATTTCTATGAGAGTTCTATGAAATTTAAGTTTGTTTAATGATGTGAGAGTATTGTTCATCCACTTTGCGTGATTAAAGAAATGCACCTGATAAGATCCCAACCTCCCAAACATAGTGAGTAGAGAATGTTTCATTAGATCCCAGGTTACCTCGGCCTTCACCCTTCCTTTTTTACTTCACAGATGGAATTTCTAGTGATCATGTAAATGGGTGTGCAATGTAACCTGCATTTCCAGTGGCCAGCCATATCATGTATGAGTTCCATAGAGCTTGTTGTGGAAAAGCTCCCAAAGCAGACCAACAAAAACCAAGCAGTAACTCAGAGAAAAGGAAAACTCAGTTTTATTATGCACCATCCCAGAGGACCTAACTCTCTGAAGATCTGGGTCCAGAGCACTATTGCTACAGTCTTTATAGATAGGGTTTTTACAGGTGATTTGCTAATTCAAGCTGAGACCATTACAAAGTGGAGGTAGTTGCTATGGTTGCAAGTAGTAACATTCTTGGAAGCCTAGATTTGCCATGAGTTACCAGCAAATACAAATTGTTACAGAAAGCAGGAGCTGCTAGGGTACAAATAGTTATATTTCTTGAGCACAGGGCAAGTAGAACAGGTTCCAAGTGAATTCTTCAAGTGAGCTCTTGCATGCAGCAAGCATATTTACAGATCAGAGAGTTGATTAGCTTTTAATAAAAATTCCTAAAATTTTATCTCCATTCCCTGCTTTTTATTCCCATCTAAATCCTTTATAGGGCATCATCTTTTTTATTTCTTTCTTGATCTCCCTGGACCAGAGACTGGTAATTCCACTGCATAAGGATTTTGCTGCAGTCTTTTTCTTCACTAAAGCTTCTATAAAGGAGATAATCACCGGACCAACGGCAAGAGGCAACATATAAGGCAGTATGAGGCAGGCCCCGAGGAGGAGGAGTATTATTCCAACTATGGTCTTAGAGGCTCCAAAGGTAGAGAATCATCCTGCAAAAAGGCTATTAGGGTCCCATCCATGCCATTCTTATGTGGGCACATGTGCGAGCTTTGTCATCTGTTAGACAAGGTCCTCAACTCTCCGTCCCTAGTCATCTATCTGTATACAACAATTGGTGGGATTGAATTTCCTCCACACTCCCCCTTCTGCTGCTAATAGATAATCTAGTGCCAGTCTCTTATGGTAGATGACATTTCTCATCTGAGACTGTTAATGTGCAAGAAGGGTTCAGGCTCTCCCAGTCTCATTAGTAATGATCTCTAAGACTGCCTGCAGTTGGATAATTCAATATAACATGAAAATTGGGGTACAGTATTCCCAAGATCCATTTTTTTTCCAAGTAGCAGGCCCATAGTATTGGATTATCCGTTCTGGGGGCTGTTCATCATCCTTCCAGTCCCCTGTTTGAAGTTCTCTTCTTATTCGTTTCTATAGTTGTGGGACCAGATAAGCAAGCAGTTCTTGTTTTCAGAGGTGAGAGGAAAAAGGAAGGTTTTATCATACCAGTTACACAGCTCTCCTCCCAGTTTTTGGGGAGGCAGTCATAGGCCTTATTTCCACAAATCCAGTAGAGCCTGCATGGGGCTGTCCAGTCTCAGAACCTGCCTGGGTTCTTCCAGGCCTTAATTAGCTCTGGGAATCTGGCCAATGGATTTGTCTCGTTCCTTTTCCCCTACCGCACTCTTTGTTTGGAGGTGGCATTATAATATCGTTAGTCTAAGCAACTTCAATTTCCGACCAATTTTGTGAGTTTTCTCCCACCTCTAGCTATTGTCCTATAATACTAAGTTCTAAAATCTAGTGACCTTTATTAGAAGTACATGGGGCCATTATATCTGGCATTGCTTGAGTAGGAACCAATTCAGTAGCTTCCCACAGTCCTCCCACATACATAACAGGAAGTGACATTCAGGGAGTGTGCTATTCCTTCAGCCATTCTGAGAAATACGTTTTTGACTGATTGTGATGGTGAGAGTTGGGGCTCAGTTAATTCCTTGTAGAAGGACTTATAAACCTGAAAGAGCTGAGCTGAATGGGCTGGTACTTGACCTGTAATGGGAATATGAATTTGAACATAGGGATTAAGCCCTGCCCCATCAATGCCAAGTGTTAATACTTCTCCAGAACTCCAATGGGGGATCAAGGGGTTCGTTATGATTAATTCTAATGGTTTGCATATGTGCGTGGTGCAGCTTGATAAAAATACCCCTTTTCTTATATGCACCTCTTTCTCGTTGGTGGTGTCTCCCTCCCAAGCAGCCCGTAAGATATTAGCACATGACCAATAGCACATGACATGTGGAACTATGTGGACATACATACTTTCCTTCTGTTCTGTAGTTTTCTTCCCAACTGAGAGATCTGCAGGATTTCCCTTCCTCCCCTTGGCCCCAACTCATAGCAGCACAAGCATCAAATTTTAGGTTTATCTGATTGGAATTTTCCTCTACTCTAGTCTGGGCCAGCATGGATCTGTCTGTTCAGCCTCCCTTGTGGTCCATTCAAGGCTACTCTTATTTCAAAAACTGTTTCAGTGGGAGGGTTATTAGGGTTGTAACACATATAAGGTTGATTACTTCCTGGGGTGCATATTGAATATTGAGTCTGGTTATAGGTACAAGTCTTTTTCTGAGTTCCCTGACACTCATAGTAGCTATAGAAGATTAAGGTAATGGAGATTCTTGGACCGACTTTGGTGACATAGATACACAGTACATAGTCCTTTGCCCTACTTTCCCTCCCTCTCCAGTGTCCAATTATAAGGAGTCCCACAATAAAATTTCTCAGGCTTCAGCCATTCATGGACCAACCAGGTTCTGGTTTGTGGCTGGAGCAAGGCATGTTGTCTTTCTACTTACAAGGGTTGGTGGGATCCATCTGCACTGTCCATGAAAGGTATTTCTGCAGGAGCCAGACATTGATCCTCAAGCTTCTGTCTAGCTGTGATTAATTGACAGCTAATCCTGCCAACAAGGAGTGTTGGCAGGCCACTCACCTCTGCCAATCAAGGGACCTGGAGAATCTGAACCACTATCCAGTGGCCCCTTCCCACGTGGAGCTCCCTTCTGGGGTTTCCAAGTGTCCTAGACCTGGAGGTGACTAGTTTATATAACAGTCTAGGGATGACAGAGCCAGACTCAGAGAAGAAGCTCCAAGGAGAAGCAGAAGGGAGGAAAAAGAAGCTCTTGTTCACAGCTGAATTGGTAAAGAGGACTGGAACAAGAGCATGAATATTGGTGACCTGGAAGTTCAGGGTAGCTGTGAGACTGGATGCACCCCTGCTTGCTGCCCCACAGTCCTTTAGGAGTTTATGTTGGTGCCATTTCCCAGGGTGGGGGCAGGACTGTGACTCACAAAACTTCCATTTCCAGGCCCTTTCAGGCCTGGCGCCTAGGGCATTCAAAATAACAAGGACAGCTCTTGTCCTGGGCCTTCTATGAAACTTGGCTTCTTCATATCTACAGCCCTACTGCTGGGTGGCTGGAGACAACAGCCTTGACCAGGTCTTGCCTCATTTCACTGCCAGTGTAATATTTTTGTTTCTTGAACTGAAAACAGCAGATCAGGACTTCTGCATATGGAATGATCTCTATGAATAGCAGATGCCTCCTGGAGCCGGTACCAGTGTATTGTACAACCGCCTCACCAGTCTCAGTAAAGGACAGACTAGAGGTACTGGCCATCACTCTCCACAAGACTCAATGCTCCTTGAGTCCCTAGGAGAACTGGTCATTAGGAAGCCTGCACTGTCCTGTGCCAGGGTTCAGCCACTAGCAGCCAGCCCAATGAGAGGCCAGTCTCCACTACCACAGATTGACTTTTTTTGCCTCCCTTTTCATGTTCACATCTACATTCTATTTGCCGAGTTGCCATAAGCTGTCCTCTCTGGGCCAGTGGCTGGTACAACCTCAGCTGTTACTCTCTAGAGAAGCAGTCTCCAGACAGCCCTGGGAATTTTAGGGTTGCGATGCACCTGGAATTCAGGACACTGTCAATGAGGTGTTCCTTAATTCACCCATTCATTCTGAGACAGGTCTTTTAAAGCAATTCCCCTTGCCATCAAGGGAAAGGAACATTGTCAGACTGTAAGGGCCAGGGCCCTTATGATTTCACTCCCATGTAGACTTTCAAAGGAGAGCAAGACACTGACAATCAAATCAACAAAAGCCAATTCAGAGCCTCATACATGAGACTGGTGTGGTTCAGAGACAAAAGGCAGTAGGGTGTGAACAACATATGTGTAAAAGATCTCAGCTCTTGGGAGAAAGTGACACATCAGGTAGCAGGTGCTGAGCAGTCCACCTAGGAGACAGATGTTGGAATAGAATGCAGCTCCCCTAACATGTTGGTAAGAGTGTTAAGCCACGTAGAAACCTACATGTTATTGAGTCTAAAAGACAGACCGTGGCTAGTTTTGAGGCACCAAATCCTAGTCTGTCATTTTCCTGAGGACACATTCCTGGACACACCTGGACATTGTTTAGATTTGCTGGGATCACTTAACATCACAGAGCCACCAAGCAAGGACTATTGGAGTCACCTGAATGCAGTTTCAATGGGAGAGGTAGTCTCAGTGTCTCAGTGTATCCTGAAACTATGTCCATCACATCCATCCTGCATTTTGAAAATGAGGAGGACTACAAAAGGATATGTTTGACTCTTCCTGAGATGTAGGCACCTCCAGAGTCAAAAGAGGGACAGGGTAATCCATTCTGGAATAAGGGAGCAAGAAACAGGGAAAGGAAAAGAAGGCTGGGACACTGCTGACAGAGGGACACTCAGGAACCTTTCTCAAATGTTTAGAAAATTCAACCTTGGACAATGAACAACCTTGTGGAAAACAAAGGCAACTAGGGAGCATTTGTTTTGCTGGCCTCAGGCTAAAAAAGGTCTCCCTGGGACCTCACCAAATGCCAATTTTCTCTAAATCTGCTCTGTAGAGGTGATTCCCTCTGTCTCATACTCTATTGTGATTGTTCCCCAGAAACCATTCAAATTCCTGAAAGGAGGGGAAGGTACAGGATGTGAGGCCCTCTCATAGGCAAATCATGCTCGGTGGATCATTAGGTCAGTTATTTTCAGATATCCAATAAGAATGGGGTTTGAGGGAGCAGAGGAAAGTGCCAGTGAATCAACTGGTGGCTGATGTGCGTAGGAAGGACCTTGGACCTTCTGCTGAGTTCTCTAGAATTCACACATGATTGGGCTGGCCACTGGAAATGTACATCACCTTGCACACCCTTTTACAAGATCACTAGAAGTTCCATTCCTGAAGTAAAAACAGGAAAGGTAAATGCCGAGGTAATCTGGGAGCTAATGAAACGTTCCTTCTCACTAGAGAGGAAAACATCTGAGAGACATCACAGCCAGTCACCTCCTCAACCACCTTGGCCTTGGACCGAACTGTGGCCTCATGAAAACTGAGCCCAATGTTGAGCATGTCAGCCAGCTCCTGAGGCATGAGATACTGATCTTTATGTGTATGCTGGCCTAAGTAGTTTGCTGACACCTCGATGTTTTTGGGGAGACAGCACATGTAGTTCCATCTAATGAATCTTGACTCTGGTATATAGGGGTTTGAGATCTTCCCACATCATCAAATAAATGTGAATTTTTTAGAACTTTCACAGAAATGTTCAGGGAGTCACACACGCAAGGGTACTCACATATTTCTACTCATCTGGATATTATGCAACCACATCTCTATATCACACACTTTCAGATACAGACAAACATATCCACACAAACACACACACACATGCACACACACACATACAGACATGCATACACACACAGTGAAAATATGAACACCCAGCCAGAAACCTGAGTTCAGTTCATTAGAGTGTGAGGGACATAGAACAGGTCCACCACACCCAAAGCAGGTGGGAAAGAGAATTAAGCCATGGCTTTGCTTCTTCGATATAGACACATGAAGACACTTTAAGTCATGGAGGCCTCACACCTGAGATCATATGGCCTCCAGAGGCTTTTCACTTTGGCCCCTTTTACAACTGAGGCAAGCTCACTCTCCTCATCCCTATGACTTCCTGGCTCAGGAGGAAAGGGAGTGTGCCTCGCAGAATGGCTGGTGAATGGTATATGGGGTCTCGCATTCTGAGGTGCAGGCCAGTCCTAATAACTTGTACCCAAAACCTTTACCCCTAGGTCCCAGTCCTGACTTCTCCAGGCTAGCTGGTTAGTGGGATGAGAGCAGGCAAGGTCCCAGGAACAGAGTGCTCACTAGTGGATCAAAGCCACACTGTGGGGCAAATAGACTGTCTACCTTGAAGGTTAGGGAGGGGAGAATGGGATGCCTGTGTTGGAATAGTTAGGTGAGGGTCACAGGTGTTTAGAGTGGGTAAGGAAGATGGTCAAATGGGAGGAGGAAGGGAAGCTTAATTGGCAGCATGAGAGTACAAAAATATGGGGCAGGAATAGAATAAGTTTCCTGGAGGCCAAAGAAGGTCAAAAGACCCTGAAAGCAGACATGGAAGCAGAGATTAGAAGAAAAATGAAATGAGGTATCTGGAAAAAGAGTGGGGCTCCTGTGTCAGGGGAAAGCACAGCAGAGAATTATGGAGGAGAGTGTCCCAGGCCTGACCCTAATCAAGACAATGGACAACAGTTGTGATTAATTGGCAGCTAGTACTGCCTCCAAGGAGCGATAATAGGACAATTCACTTCTGCCAACCAAGGGACCTGGAGAAGCTGAACCATTATCCTTCTCATCCAGAGCTGCCCTCTGGGGTTTCCAAGTACTTTAGGCCTGGTGATGACTGGCTTACTTACTTAAGGGTCTAAGGATGATAAAGCCAGATTTAGAGATGATGCTCCAGGGGAGAAAAGGAAGGTAGAAAAGTGGTAGGTATTCACTTTTGAATCAGGCAAGAGGAGTGGGGCATGAGCATGAATATCTGTTACCTGAAATTTAAGGGTAGCTTTGAGACTGGAAACACCCCTGTCTGCTGCCCTGCAGATTTTAGGGTTAGGCAGGTGCCATTTCCTAGGACAGGGATAGGACAGTCACTCAAATACCTCCCAATTCAAGGTCCTTTCAGGTCATGTGCCCAACACATTTGAAATAACAAGGCCAGCTCTTGTCCTGGACCTTCTATGAAATTTGTTTTTTTCATACCTACTGCTCTGCTGCTAGGTGGCTGGCAACAACAGTCTTGGCTGGGTCATAGTTGGTGGCCTCATTTTACTGCCTGTGTGGTATGTTTGTGTTTTAAAGTGAAAAACAGCATGTCAGGACTGCTGTGTATAGTAGAGTCTCTATCAACAGGAGAACACTCCTGGAGCTGCCAGCAGTGTATCACACCTTTGCCTCTGCAGCCTCAGCAATGGGTGGACTAAAGTCACAGGCCATCCAATCTCCTTAAGCCTCAGTGCTTCTGGAGTCCCTAGGAGAACTGAAGCTTACGACACCTGCACTGTCTTGTACCAAGGTGCAGCCAGTGGCAGTCGAACTGCTGAGAAGCCAGCCTCCATTGTCACACGTTGATCTACTTGGACTCCCATGGTCATGTCTACAATCTATTTGTAGAGATGTCATAAGTTTCCTCTTTAGGCCAGTGGTGGAAGGTCCAGGCACTACTGTTTAGTCTGGAGTTAAGGGATCTCCAGACAACCCTGGGCATATCAGAGCTGCATTCCACCTGGAATTCAGGCCTCAGCCACTATGAAGCTCCTAAACTCACACCCATTCATTTTGAGACTGCCCCTTTCAAGCAATTTCCCTCACTATCAAGGGAAGGGAACTGTCAGACTGTAAGGGCCAAGGCCTTTATGATTTAATTTTCATGTGGATTTGAAAAGGAAAGCAAGACATCAACAAGGAAATAAGCAAAAGCCAATTCAGTACCTCAGACATGAGACTGGTGTAGATCAAGGACAAAGAGCATAGGGTGCAAACAACATGTGCGTATAAAGGCTCAGCATTTGAAAAAAAACTGTATGCCAGGCAGCGGGTGCTGAGCAGCCCACCCAGAAGACAGATACTGGAATAGAAGGAAGCTCCCTTGACATGTTGGTAAGTGTATTAAGGCACGTGGAATCTTAGGTTTCATTTACTCCAATGGACAGACTGTGGCTGGTATTGAAGTGCCAAACCCTAGTCTGGCCTCTCCTGGGGACACATTTCAAGACACACCTGGACATTGTTTGGATATGCTGGGATTGTTTTACATCCTGTTACAGAGCTGCCAAGCAATGACTATCATTGTCACCTGAATGCCATTTCAATGAGAGTGGCAGTCTTCAGTGTAACCTGAGACTGGATCCAGCATGTTCATTCTGCATCTTGAAAATGAGGACTCCAAAAGGATATGCTTGACTCTTCCTGAGACGTAGGCACCTCCAGGTAATCCATTCTTGAATAGGGGAGTGAGAAAAAGGGAAAAGAAAAGAAAAGAAGCCTGGGATATTGCTGACAGAGAGACACTCAGGACCCTTTCTCAAATGTTTAGAAAAGTTCATCCTTGGAGAACAATGAACGACCTTGTAGAGATCAAAGAGAACTTGGGAACCATTTGTTTTGTTGGCTTCAGGCTAAAAAAGGTGTCCTTTGGACCCCAGAAGATGTTAATTTTCTCTTAATTTTGCCATGTGGAGGCTTTTCTCTCTGTCCCAAACTCATTGTGATTGTCCCCCAGAAACAATTCAAATTCCATAGGAGACTGGAAGGTACTGGATGTGAGGCCTTCCTGAGGAAATCCCTGCTCAATGGATCATTAGGTCAATTCTTTACAGATATCAAATGAAAATGAGAGTGGAAGAAGGAGAAAAGTGCCAAAGAATCAATTGGTGGCTGCTGTGTGTAGGAAAGACTCTGGGCCCAGTGCTGAGTTCTCTGGAATTTACACATGATATGGCTGGCAACTGGAAATATTCATCACCTCGCACACCCTTTTACACAATTCCTAGAAATTCCATGCCTGAAGTAAAAACAGAATAATGAATTCTGAGGTAACCTGGGAGGTAAAGAAATGTTCCCTAGTCACTGCAGAGGAAACATCTGAGAGATGCCACAGCCAGTCTCCTCCTCAGCCACCTGGACCCTACACCAACCAATGGCTTCAGGAGGACTGAGCCTCTTTTGGTCCCTGATGTTGAGTGTGTCAACCATCTTCTGAGGCAGGAAATTCTAGTCCTCATCTGGATTCTGGCCTGAGCAGGTTGAGGGCAACCCGATGGTTGTGGGGAGACAGTGCCTGAAGTTCTATCTAAAGAATCTGGGCTAAGGTTTATGTGATGTGGGCTTGGTATTTTATTGGGTGCATATCTTTTCTTTACTCACACAAAGTGGATGAACGATGTTCTCATGTAATTAAACAAATGTGAATTCCATAGAACTCATATAGAAATGTTCAGGGATTCAACACAGAATGGCATTAAAATTTGCACTCACCTGGATATCACACAACCATGTCTATATATCACACACTTTAAGATACAAACAAATACACACGGACATGCACCACACACATACAGACACATGCATACACCCAGGAACACTGTAAACTCTTAGCCAGAAACCTATTAGAGTTCAGTTCTTTAGGGTGTGAGGGACATAGAACAGGTCTACCATACCCAAAGCAGGTGGGAAAGTGAGGTAAGCTGTGGCTGATTTATTTATGTAGACATACAGACATACTCTAAGTCATGGAGGCCTCTCACCTAGGATCATATGGCCTCTAGAGGTCTGTCCCTTTGGCGCCTCTCACAACTGGGCCGAGCTCAGTCTCCTCGGCCTGCGAATTCCTGACCTCAGGAGTAAAGGGAGTGTGCTTGGCAGGATGGCTGGCAGAGGGGACGTGGGGTCTCACCTTCTGAGGTACAGGTACATGTAACCAAAACCTCTACCCCAAGAACCCAGTCCTTGGATACCCAAGGATGGCTTGGCAGTGGGCTTGAGAGCAGCCAAAATCCCAGGAGCAGAGTATTTGCTGGTGATCCAAAGCCCTGCTGTGGGAAAAAACACAGTCCACCTTGAGGGTGGGGGAGGGAAGAATGGGCAACCTGTGCTAGCATAGTTACGTGAGAATCACAGATATAGAAGGCATAAGGAATATGGTCAAATGGGAGGAGAGAGGGTGGTAGAATTGGCAGCATGGGAGTAGGAAAACACGAGGCAGAAAGGGAATGGGCTTCCTGGAGCCGAAGAAGGTGGAAGGACCCTGGGAGCAGACTTAGAAGCTGAGATTAGAAGGAAAATGTAAAGAGGGGTTTGGAAAGAGAGTGGGGCTGCTGTCAGGAAAAAAAAAAAAACAGCAGATGAATGAAGAAGAGAGCCCCAAGCCTGAACATAATCAATTCAATGGACAACAGCTGTGATTAATTGGCAGCTACTCTTGCCTCCAAAGAGCACTGATTGGGCAGCTTACCTCTCCCAATCAAGGGACCCAGAGAACCTGAACCACTATCCAGTGGCTCCTTCTTGCTCAGAGCTTCCCTCTGGGATTACTAAGTGCGCTCGGCCTATCAGTGTCTAATTTATATAAGAGTCGGGATGACAGAGCCAGACTCAGATAAGAAGCTCCAGGGAAGAATGGGAGGGAGGAACAAGTGGCTGTGTTCAATTTTGAATCAATCAAGAGGCCTGGGGCAAGAACATGAATATCGGTGACCTGGAAGTTCAGGCTAACAGTGAGATTGGAAGCACCCCTACCCGCTACTCCACAAAACTTTAGTGGTTTGGGCAGGTACCACTTTCCAGGGTTTCGGGTAGACCATGACTCACAGACCTCCCCATTTAATACCCCTTTATGCCAGGACCCAGGGCTTTCGAAATAACAGGGCCAGCTCTTGTGCTTGATCTTCTATGAAACTTGGGTTTTTCATACATACCTCCCAGCTGCCAGGTGGCTGGGGACAATAGCCATGACCGGACCATGGTCAGTGGCCTCGTTTCACTGCCAGCGTGGTATTATTGGGTCTCGAACTCAAAACAGCAGGTCAGGACTGCTGCTTATGCAGAGTCTCTATCAACAGGAGAACATACCCACAACCGCCACCAGTGTATCGCACCACCGCCTCCCTAGCCTCAGCGAAGAGTAAGCTAGAGGCGCTGCAGGTTCAATCTCTACAAGCCTCAGTGCTCCTGGAGTCCCTAAGAGAACCAAGGCTTAGGATGCCTGCATTGTCCTGTGCCATGGTTCAGCCATCATCTGCCAGCCTCCACTGTCACATATTAACCTCTTTAGCCTCCTTAGTCATGGTCACATCTGCAATCTATTTGGAGAGATGACATAAGCTGTTCTTTTTGGGCCAATGGGATGTCCAGCCATCACTGTTTAGTCCGGAGATGAACAGTGTCCAAACAGCCCTGGAAATTTCAGAGATGCGTTCCATCTGGAATTCAAGCCTCAGCTACTGAGGAAATCCTAATCTCATTAATTCCTTTTGAGATTGGCCTTTTCAAGCTATTCCCCTCACCATCAAGGGAAGGGAAATATGTCAGACTGCAAGGGCCAGGGCCCTTATGATTTAGCTCCCATGTGGACTTGAAAAGGAGAGCAAGACGCTGACAAGAAAACAAACAAAATCCAATTCAGGGCCTGAAACATAAGACCAGTGTAGTTCAGAGACAAAGATCAGTAGGGTGTGAACAACACATGTGTAAAGGGACTCAGCATTTGGGAGAAAGTGGCACACCATGCAGTGGGTACCAAGCAGCCCACCCAGGAGACAGATGTTGAAGTATAAAGCAGCACCCCTGCCATATTGGTAAGAGTGTTAGGCACGTAAAATCCTAGGTTTCATGGAGTCCAAAAGACAGACTGTGGCTAGTTTTGAGGCGCCAAACACTAGTCTGGCATTCTTCTGAGGACACATTTATGGACATACCTGAACACTGTTTGGATTTGCTGGGGTCGTTTTACATCCTGCCACAGAGCTGCCAAGCAATGGCTACTGTTGTCTCCTGAATGCCGTTTTAATGAGAGCACCAGTCTGGTTCTTTAGTATACCCTGAGACTAAGTCCAGCACATTCATTCTGCATCTTGAAAATGAGAAGGGCTCCAAAAGGATATGTTCGACAATTCCTGAGAAGTCGGCACCTCCAGAGCCTAAAGAGGGACAAAGTAATCTATTCTGGAATGGGGGGCAGGGAGGGCGGTGAGAAACAGGGAAAAGAAAAGAAGGCTGAGATGCTGCTGACAAAAGGACACTCATGACCCTTTCTCTAATATTTTGAAAAGTTCAACCTTGTAGAACAATGAATAACCTTGATTAGAGGGAGCTTAGGAGCCATTTGTTCTGTTTGCCTCAGACTAAAATGTTCTCCCTAAGACCTCAGCTGATGCCAAATTTCTCTTATTCATGCCCTGTCGAGAGAATTCTCTCTATCTGAAACTCTATTGTGATTGCTTCCTAGGAACAATCCAGATTCTTTAAGGGACGGGAAGGTACAGAACGTGAGGTTCTCACTGAGGCAAACTCTGTTCAGTGGATCATTAGGTCAATTCTTTTCAGACATCAAATGAGAATTACATTGGGGGAGGTTCAAAGGTGCCAGTGAATCAATTTTTGGATGCTGTGTAGGAAGGACCCTGGGCCCACAGCTGAATTCTCTGGAATTCACACATGATATGGCTGGCCACTGGAAATATGCATCACCTTGCACACCCTTTTACAAGATCACTAGAAATTCCATGCCTGAAGTAAAAACAGAAATAATGAATGCTGCGGTAAACTGGGAGCTAATGAAATGTTCCCTAGTCACTACCGAGGAAAACATCTGAGAGACGCCACAGCCAGTCACCTCCTCAGCCACCTGGGCCCTGAACCTAGCTGTGGCCTCAGGAGGGGTAGGCCTCCTGTTAGTCCCGAATTTGAGTGTATCAGCCAACTCCTCAGACATGACATTCTGTTCCTGATCTAGATGCTGTCCTGAGAAGGCTGCAGGCAACCCGACGGTTATGGGGAGACAGTGTATGAAGCTCCATCTAATGAATCTGTGATCGGATGTATGGGTGTCTGGGATCTTATCATGTGCATATCTTTTCTTTAATCACACAAAGTAGATGCACAATGCTCCCACATCATTAAATAAACGCGAGTTTCATAGAACTCTCAAAAACTTCAGGGAAGTCATACCCATGAAGCCACTCACATATTTCCGTTTGCCTGGATATCATGCAACCACATCTCTATATAATTAAGCACAATTTATAAACCAGATTTAAGGCTCCATCAGTCTTGAAGTGCCTCCTCTGAAACATCTTAGGGAGATGGCCCTAAAATTTCTGCTGAATTCCTAATGACAATTACTGTTCACTTGTGGTTCAGCATTGTAGAGAGAATAGGTTACTAGCAAAATTCAAGAGAAACATTTCCCATCTAGGGACCTAAACATACCCAACACAGAAAACTGTGCTTTCAATTCTCCACAATAAAGGAAAACAGTGCTGGGTGTGTCAAAGAACCACTTTGGAAATGACAAGGAAGCTGCCACTGTTTTAAGACCTATCTATGCAATGTGTACAGAGTGTAAGTTCAAGAACCATGGAAGTTGAAAGAGTTCTTCAAACCCTCATCTCTGATACTGAAGCCAAATCACATCGAAAAGAGAGCAACATTCATGACAGAATAAATTTTAGATTCACTAGGGTAGAGAACACTGGTTAAAGAGCATGCTCAAATCTAAAATAAAAGAAATGAATTATAGGGTAGGACACTGTCTCATATATATTATTCTGAGTGTGGCTCTTGCTTCACAGTGTGTACCAATACCAGCATGAAATCATTTCAAGGACTTCTGGGATACGGAACACAAGTGTTCTAAAAATTGTTTCATTTTCATTTCCAACGTACTGTCTCTAATGGATAGATTTCTCATACATTGAAACATATTATGATAGCTAGGAACACAATGATTTGAAATATGTTAAGCATATACCCTGTCTTCCACACTTTTCTGCCCAATTCTGCTTCATATAAATTTACTTCAAGAAAACTGCTAATTTTCCCAAACCTCCTTTACTCTTTGTACATGTTGACAGAGTAGAAGCTTACAGCACTAAGGGGAATTTAAAAGTCACTTCTTAGACCTCTACTGCAATTAATTCAAGTCATCAACCTAGAACTAGCACACAGAATGGAACGGTAGCATACTGCCAAAACAGAAGCCTGTGGAATTTAAGGTTTTAGACTCAAACTTTTGGCTCTAATAATACCAGAAAAAGTGATCTAATTTACTCATTAAGCACATTTTATAACCCAGCTTTAAGGCTCCACCAATGTGGCAGTGCCTCCCCTGAAACTTCTTAAGGAGATGGCTCTTAATTTACATATGAATTACTAAATTGCACTTTTCATTTGTGCGTCTTCTTCACTGAGAAAACAGGTTGCAAGCAAAATTCAAGATCAACATTACCCAACATGGTTCCTTCCTAATCATACCCAATACAGGAAACTGTGCTTCCATTTCTCCATGATAAAGAAAGACTGTGACAGATAAGTGTCAAAGAACTGCTTTGCAATGATAAGGAATTTACCACTGTTTTAGGGCATAGCTGTGCAATGAGTATAGAGTGTAAGTTCAAGCACCGTGGATCTCGAAAGGGACCTCCTAACACTCTTCTCTGGTACTGAAAAATATCTCATCGTAAAGAGAGCTACATCATGACAGAATAGGTTTTTGTTTCACTTGGGTCTAGAACAGTAGAAAAAAGAACATGATTAAATCCAAAATGTATGACATGAATTCCAGACTAGCACATCAGCTCTTCCTATATATCCTTCCTTGTGCAGCCTCAAATTGACTTCTTAGAGAATATAGGAATTCTAAAAAAAGTATTTCATTGTCATTTCCAACAAACTGTCGCTAAAAAACAGAGATTTCCTGTATGTTGAAACACAGTGCCATAGTAATGAACACAAAGATTTGAAGCCTTTTCAGCATATACTCTGTCTTCCAAGGTTTGCTGCCGAATCCCACTACATACAAATTGACCCCAAGAAAATTGCCAGTTTTCCCAAATCTCTTTTTTATGCATTGTAGACGTTGAAAGAGTAGAAGCTCCCTGAACTAAGGTGAATTTTTAAGTCACCTCTCTGAACTCTACTGCAAGTAATTCAAGTCATCAACCCTGAATAAGCATATCGAATGGAACTGGAGCACCCTGATATACAGTTTTAAATTCAAAATTTTGCCTCAAATATTATTGGTCAGAGCGATCTAACTTGTTCATTAAGCACATTTAATAAACCAGATTTAAGGCTCCATGCCTCCTTTGAAAAGTTTTAGGGAGATGGTGCTGAATTTCCTTCTGAATTACTAATGACAGCTAATGTTCATTTGTGGATGGGCATCTTGAGAACACAGGTTGCCAGCAAAACTCAAGGGAAACATTACCCATCATGGTTCCTAATCATACCTAATGCAGAAAACTATGCTTTCAGTTCTCCACAATAAAGGAACACTGTGCCAGATAAGTGTCATAGAACCACATTGTAAAGAACAAGGAATCTTTCACAGTTTTTGGACCTGCCTATTCAATGAATAGAGTGTAACTTCAAGGAACATTGAACTTGAAAGGGTATTTCTAACCCTTGTCTCAGGTACTGAAAATAAATCACATCAAATAGAAAGCTACATTCATGACAGAATGGGTTTTGGATTCACTGGGGAAAATAGCATACTCAAATCCAAAATGTACAACATGAGTTACAGGTTAGGACATTCTAATGTCCTATATGTCATTCCCAGAGTGGCCCCAGACTCCACAGTGTGTACCAATAGGAACACCAAATAATACATGGGACTTCCTGGTTACACAACACAAACATTTAATAAGGCGTTCCATTGTCATTTCCAATGAAATGTCAGTAATTGATAGAAAAAAGTCCTGTACGTTGAAACACAGTACCATTGTAGTAAACAAAAGTTTTGAACTCTGTTCAGCATATATCATGCCATCCAAAGCTTTGCTACCTAATCCTGCTTCACACAACTTTATCTCAAGGAAACGACCAACTTTCCCTATTCTCTTATAAGTGTTGTAGGTGTTGAAAGAGTAAAAGCTTGGTACAAGAGAAAGAATTTTTATATTGCCTCTTAGTACTCTAATGCAAGATATTCAAGTCATCTACCTAGCGCTGCATACAGGATGCAATGAGAACACTCTGTGGATGATGATGAGATATTTTTCAGTACTAGAGAAGAAAGTTGGGAGTATACATTCTAGATCCATGATCCTTGAACTTACACTGTGTACTCATTGCATAGGCAGGCAGTAAAAGAGTGGCAGAGTCTTTGTCATTTCTAAAGTGGTTCATTGACAAAAAGCACAGTGTCTTTTCATAGTGGAGAACTAAAACACAGTTTTCTGTATAGGGTATGATTAAAAACCTTGAGGAGTAATGTTCCTCTTGAGTTATTTTTGAAACCTGTGTTCTCAGCAATGCCAATGGACAAAATGAACAATACATGTGATTAAGAATTCAAATGTAATTTCAAGAGCCTTAAAGCTGCATAGTAAAATGTGCTTATTGACTCAACTTACATCACTCTGACAGGCTTCTGTGTTGGTAGCATGCTCCAGTTCCATCTTGTATGTTTCTTCTAGCTAGATGACTTGAATTACTTGCAGTAGAGTTAAGAGAAGTAACTTAAAAATTCCTTGTAGGCAGCAAGCTTCTGCTCTTTCAACATCTACCATGCGTAAGAGATTAGGGAAAACTGGGAGTTTTCTTGAGGTAAATTTGTATGAAGTGGGATACTGCAGCAAAACTTGGAAGACAGGGTATAAGCAGAAATACTTCAAATCTTTGTGTTCATTACTGTAGCCCTGCATGTAAACTTACAGGAAATCACCATCCATTAGAGACACTCTGCTAGAATTGGCAATGAAATGCTTTTTAAAAAGCCTCTGTTCTGTAATCAAGAAGTCGTATAAATGCTTTGGTCCAGGTATTGAAACATGCTGTGAAGCCCAGGGCCACATTTGGAAGGGTATATAGAAAGTGTGAATGCCCTACTTTGGATTTCATGTCATATACTTTAGATTAAATCATGTTCTTTTCCCACTGTTCTAGACCCCAAGGAAATTAAAACCTCTTCTGCTATGAATGCAACTCTCTTTATGATACCAGAAAAGAGAGTTGTGTGTTCTTTCGAGATCCATGGTCCTTGAACTTACACCTGAACTCATAGCATAGGCAAGCCACATAACAGCAAGAAAAACTCAAGAGAAACATTACCCTTCATGGTTTTTAATCATACCTAATACAGGGAACGGTGCTTTCCGTTCTCCACGAGAAAGGAACCTTGTGCCTAATAAGTGTAAATGAACCACAGTTAATCTAAAACCTGTTCAATCACAAATGTAGCTCTCTTTATGATGCAATTTATTTTCAGTACCACCGACTATGATTGGAAGTACACTTTTGAGTTCCATGGTCCTTAAATGAACACTCTGTACTCATTGCACAGGCATGTGCTAACAGAGTGGCAAGTTCCTTTTCATTTCAAAAGTGGTTCTTTGATGCATCTGGCACAGTATTCCTGTGTCACGGAGAACTGAAAGCACAGATTCCTCCATTGGGACTGATTAGGAACCATGATGGGAAACGTTTCACTTGAGCTTGCTTGCAATTTGTGTTCTCAGTAACATTCATCCACAAATGAACATTAATTGCCATTAGTAATTCAGAAGGTATTTTATTGCCATCTCTCTTAAGACTTTTTATAAGGAACCAGGGCCACACTCGTGTAGCCTAAAAGCAGGGTGATAAAATGTGCTTAATTAACAAGTTAGATCATTCTGGCCAATAATATTAGAGGCAAAAAGTTTGCATCTAAACACTGATATTCCACAGGCTTATCTGTCAGCAGAATGTTCCATTTCCATCCTGTATACTTGTTCGAGGTAGATGACTTGAATTACTTGCAGTGGAGGTCAGAGCATTGACTTAAGCATTGCCCTTAGTGCAGTGAGCCTCTAATCTTTCATCTACAACACATAAAATATATTTGGGAAAACTGGAAGTTTTCTTGAGGTAATGTTATACAAAGCGGGATTCGATAGCAAAACTTGGAAGACAGGTTAGATGCCGAATAGACTTCAAAACTTTCTTTTCATTACTGTGGTACTCTGTTTCAACTGACAGTAAATCACTATCCATTAGAGACAGTCTGCTAGAATTGCCTATGAAACAGTTTTTAGAATGCCTTTGTTTAGTAACCAAGAAATCCTATGAATGTTCTTGTCCTGGTATTGATACATGCTGTGACATCCATTAAGCATATATCCTATATGCACTTAAAAGTGTATATAGGAAGTGTGGATGCCCTATTCTGGGTTTTATGTCATACATTTTACACTGAATCATGTTCTTCTCCCAATTGTTCTGGACTTCAGAGAAACTAAAACTGATCTGTCATGAATGTAGCTCTCTTTCTATTATGATATGTTTCAAAACTAGAGGAAAGAGTTGGGAGTACTCTGTAAAAACTAACCGTTGTTGACCTTCTACTCTGTACTCATTACATAGGCAGGCCATAAAACAGAGGCAACTTCCTTGTCATTTCTAAAGTGGTTCACTGGCACTCACCAGGTAGAGTGTTCCACCTCATATATGCTAGGCTAACAGAAGCCTTTTCAGAACACATTGGAGAAATTGCCTCAGTGTCAGTATCTCAGCTTTTTTTTTCCGTATTGGTTAAGCTAGTATTGCACAGATTTTTGTCTGTGGGTTGATATAGAGAAATTTGTAAGCACCTGGTGTTTTTTGAAATGAGGTGGTATCCTCACAATGACTTAGCATATTTGCTACAATAAAGCAATATGGCAGCTATGATTTCACCTGCTACCCATTCGCTGCCTCACAGTATAATCACGTTTAATTATGAACGAGCCAGTGTGTGACTTCTGCCTCCACATAGAGGCAGATTTCCTGACAGATAGACAAAAGTAAGGCAAATTAAAGTTCATTGACTACCATATTATATAGTCAACTTCACATAAGATTTGTAACGTGGACATGACATTCCATTGGAGGTCAGTACGAAGTCTGTCTTGGCCACCTTTGATTTCATGGATCCTAATGGTTTTTCAGTGTTGATGTGAATGTTCTCTGTTATATGCACTCATCACTTCAAAGAAAGCACTACATCATCTTCCTTTGTGAGGTTGTGGATTGTTGAACTGGGTACAGGGCCCAAGGTCTGTCTTTTTCTAACAAAATTGAAAGACTGGGAACGAAGGCATTAAGTCTATCCTCTCTCAACACTAATAGATAGGATAACTTAAACCACAGGATAAGTCTCTCCTCATGTAATTTGAGTCATATTTCAAAACTTACATTGTCTCCTTTCTGCCTTTCCAATGGACCTAGTGTGCTATCCTTTGTTGCAGATACAATCTCTACCTCTATTTCCAGGTGGTACATTTGAGAAAGTAGCCAACAGCATTACTTTCAACTTTCTCGAACATAGACTAAACGGATGGTGTGAACCCACAGTTCAAAGCCTGTTCTCTGTGAACAAATGTTGCCTGAAAGTC
This sequence comes from Rousettus leschenaultii, assembly GCA_015472975.1. NCBI lineage: Eukaryota > Metazoa > Chordata > Mammalia > Chiroptera > Pteropodidae > Rousettus > Rousettus leschenaultii. The sequence goes on along the minus strand of BNJM01000558.1, from coordinate 97,401 downwards.
CTCGTTTGAGAGCAAATGTCTTCTTTAGGGAAGAAAAAATAAAATGGAGACTGTGGAAATCTGAACCAAGCCTGGACCCCCTAAAAGGACATAGTTAAAACCTAGCCCACAATGTGAAGACCATCCAATTGGGAACAAGGTCCAGTAAAGAACGAAGCCTGCACGTATCCACCTTGGACCTATTTATCTGAAACTCTTGGGGGGACACATTGGTCTATAGAACCAAGTTGTCATCTCCTAGGAGTTAGAAGAATGGAGGACTTGGTTCATGCTTTCAAAACCAAACTACCTTGAAAGCATTTACAATAGAAATTGGGCCAATGGCACCAACCCAGTGTCACAGAAACAGTACATTCATCACAAGCTAGTCCCACATCACCAATTTTCCTGTTAGACAATCGTTGGAAGGTGAACATACCTTACAGCACCAAGCCTTTCTTCTGGTAAGAGAAGAGAGTGTGAGCACTAAGAAACATGGCCAAAGCCTGGACTGTTCTTTAAATCACTTGATTGGAGAGCTTGGAATCACAAGTATGTATTGCTCCTATTTCTAGAAAGAAGAGTGGAGACAGTGGCACAGAGAATCTTGCCTAACTTTACATAACAAATCTTTAGGTAGAGGACTTGGCAAATGGTCATAAGGCATTCTTGATAGGAAAAGAAAAGTCGATGAAAGTTCATGTCCTAGGAGGCAGTCCTCTGTTGGAAATAGGGTATGTTGGTTCACGTTTGAAAACGCACACCACACCAATCTCATATATAAGGTAAACTCTTTTGCAATATGAATCATACTCTGAAGCCTGGCTCTTTCTACAAAGTAAAGTGAAACCTTACGACTACAGCAACAAGAATGGTGACTTGATAGATACCAAATTAGTGCACAGTATTTCTTGATTCACATGTGAATTCAACCAGGTGTCTACTTAATCTATGCATGATTCCTTCATGTTTTCTAAGTGATTTTCTGGTGAGTTCCATCTGATTCTTCTTCCTCTATTTTCAAACAAGTGTTTCCAAAACTCATCTTATAAACTCTTATTTTCAATATTCAGCATCGAGTCATTGGCCTTTAAGCAATTCTTTGTTGACAGTAGTAGCCAACGTTCTCCATTAAAGAATAGTGCATGATTTTCACATGAAGCCATTAAGAGTTATACTCATAATGACTCAAAATTTTTGGTATACTACAGGAAAATGGCACTGATGGTTTCCACTGCTTGAAAGTAAAGCTAAATTTCCAAGCCTGTCTTCTGTGAACAAAGGTTGCCTGGGGTCCTAGTTCAAAATTAATGCCATATTTAGGAATAAAAACTAAAATGGATACTGTAGAAATCTGAAACAATTCTGGCCACAATGTCAAGATCATTCAATTGGTAACAACACAAAGTCTGAAAACCTAAGCAAATAAACATCCGGGCTGGCCCCTGCTACATGAAACTATTGTGGACAACTTGTCCTACAGAATCAAGCTGTCATCTCCTAGAAGGAAGAAGAATGGAGAACTCAGTCAACAGTTCCAAGACTGTCATCCCTTTAAAGTATTTATGATAGAAATTGGGCTGAAGACTCCAACCCATGTCATCATAACAGTACATTCAGCACAAACTGGTTCCATGTCACCAATTTTCCTTTGAGACAATTTTTGAAAGGTTACCATACCTTACGGCACCAAGCCTTTCCCTTGGTAATAGAACTTAGTTTGGGAACTAATGAACCTGCATTAAAGCATGAAATGTTTTATAAGTTACTCTATTGAAGAGCCTCGAAGTATGGACAAGCACTGCTTTTATCTCTAGGAAGTAGAGTGGAGACCTTGGCTCACAAAATCTAGCCTAACTTTACTTAACAAATATTTAGATAGGGGACCTGGCAGATGGACACAAGACTTTGATGGTAGGAAAAACTGTTGATGGAGGTTCGTGGCTCAGGAACCAGTCCTTTGTCGGTAGTAGTGTAAGTTGTGTAGACATTTGAATACACTAAACTGTGCTGGTCTCATTTACAGGGTACACTCGAATGCAAAACATTTCACAAACTGAAGCCTGATTCATTGTAAGAAAAAAGGTGAAAACCTAAAGCCAGAGGAAAAAGACTAGTCACCTGGTAGACACTAGATTCTTCTTTGATCCCCATGTGAATCCATGCAGGTAGTCACTTGACCTCCATGTAATTACCTGGTGATTACTGTGTGAATTTCAGGTGACTTCCACCTTAATCCTCTTCCCATATTCTCAAACAAGTGTTTTCTGAACGTATCTCATTAACTTTATTTTGAATATATCAGCATTGAGTCATCAGGTTTAAGCAAATTTTTGTAGACAGCCTAAGCTTCACCTTCAAGAATAGCATCGATCTCCCACCAGAACGTTAAGGGTTATGCTCACAATTTCTCAGTATTTCTGCTACAATAGAGCATAATGGCATTTAGAGTTTCCAACTCTCTATGGTAGTTTCGCCTTTCAGACTCAGCTCCTAATTTTCAACTCAATGAGTGTGTGACTGGTGCGCCCATTGTATACAAGCATATTTCCTGACCAGACACTTAACCTCAGTGCAGATACCTAATATCAATTGTGTGTTAGCCTATGCTATTAACCTCAAACAAGTCTTCTCATGCAGACATGACCTTTCGATTAAAGGGCTGTTAGGTGGCTATGTTACACAGGTAATTTTATTTTCTCATTGCCTATGACAATTTTATCAAGGAACGTAGAAGGGTAACACAAATGTCAGTGCAACACAATCAACCCCATTTCATGTGATTTTCATGAGTTGCCCTTAGGCCAGTCTCTTCCTGGTCATGTGAACTGTATGGGAAAGCTTTGTATCACAAAATTTCTTAATTCTTGGCATGAGATTTTCGGGCGACTCCAATATCATTACCTCTGTTATGCTAATAAAAGCCTTTTCATAACACATTGAAGAAACTATCTCAATGTCAGTATCCCAGCTTTTTACCCATATTTGTTAACTTAGTCTCTCACAGATTTTTAGTCTCTGGTTTGATATAGAGAAATTTTTAAGCAGCCATTTTTTATGCAATGAACAGGTATTCTCAGAATAACTCAGTACTTTTTTTTTCCAATAAAGCAATATGGCAGCTATGGTTTGAACTGCTTTTCATTCGCTACCTCCAAGCACTCTCAGGCTCAATTATGAATGCAGCCAATGTGTGACTTCTTCCTCCACTGACATAGGCAAGTTCCTGACAAACAGACAAAAGTAGAGGTGAATGAAAGATCATTGACTGCCTTCATATACAGTTGGCTTCGCATAAGATTTGTAATGTGGACATGACATTCCATTGGAGGTCAGTATGATGTCTGTCTCAGCTACATAGGTTCCACACATGCTAATGATTTCTCAGTATTAATGTGAATTTTCTCAGTTATATGCACCTGTTTCTTCAAAGAAAGCACAACATCGTCTTCCCTTGTGAAGTGTGGATTGATGTCATGGGCCCAAGGCATAAGGCCTATTTTTTCCTTTCAAAATATAGAAGGGAGACTGGGAACCACAACACTAAGCCTATTCTCTCTGAAAATTCATAGATATTATAATTTAAACCACAGGGAAAGCTGTCCTCATGTAATTTGAGTCACATATTGAAACCTGGAAACTGGTCTCCTGCTTGCATTTCCTATTAGGATCCAGTGTGCTGTCCTTCATTGTAGTTAAAATCTCGACCTCTATTTCTAGAAAGTAGATTTGAGAAATTAGCCCAGAGCATTTTTTTATGATTTTCTCTGACATAGACTATAAGGGTGGTGTAAGCACACAGTTCCAAGCCTGTTCTCTGTGAACAAATGTTACCTGAAAACTTCTCTCAAAGCAAAAATCTTCCAAAGGAAAAAATATAAAAGGGATACCGTGGAAATATGACTGAAGCCTGGACCTCCTAAATTAACACTGTTACAACCCAGGTCCACAACAGCAAGACCATCCAACTGGTAACAATGTTCAATACGAAAGATTCATGCCCTGAAGCCTGGTTCATTCAATGAAATAAAGTGAAAACCTATAGCCACAGCAACAAGACTGGTCACTTAGATGGATTAGTGTGGGAAATTCTGTGATCTGCACGTGAATTCCAACAGTTGTTTCCTTGAACTCCGAGTGATTCCATAGTGATTTCTAAGTGAATTTCAGGTGAATTCCACTTTATTCCTCTACCCCAATTTTTAAACAAGTGTTTTCAAAACTCGTCTCTTAAACTCTTGTTTTCAATATTCATCACTGAGTCATTGACCTTTAAGGAATACCCTATCAACAGTAGCGGGGAAAGGTCTGCAAAAAACAATAGTGCAGGAGTCCCACATGAAACTGATTAGAATTATACTCACAATGACTCAGCATTTTTGCTATACTATAGCAAAATATAGCTTACAATTTCCACAGCTCTAAGGTAGCTTCTTGATGCAGACTCAGCCATCCAATATCAAGGCAGTTACTGTTCAACAGCAGCTTTCATTGCATTCAAGCTGTTTGCTGGACCACAGGTGAAACCTAAGTTCGGTTATATAACAATTGCCTGTTAACCTATGCTGCCGTCCTCAAGCTTACCTTTCAGGCAGACATGACTTTTTGATTGAAGTGCCATTAGGTGGCTATGTTACACAGACACTACCATATTCTCACTGCTTATCTAAATTTTACCAAGGAACGGAGGAGGAGAGTAACTTGAAAGTGAGTGCCAACCGACAACACTAATTCAGGTGACACCGTGCGATGCCCTCAGGCCTGTCTTAGGATGGTCACATGAATCCGGCAGGAAGTCTCGTGAGTATCACGAGGTTCCCAAGTTCTTGTGATGAGATTTCCAGGAAACTTCCACTTCACTTTCCTCTGCTAGTCTAAAATAAGCCTCTTGAGAACACATTGATGGAACAGCCTCTATGTCAATATCTCAGTTTTCTTTGCTTGGTAGTTAAGCTAGGCCCTCTCAGAATTTATAGTCTGAGGTTTGGTATAGAGAAATTCTGTGGCAGCTCTCCTCTCCGCCAAGTAGTATACTCACAATGACTCAGCATTTTTCAACAATGCAGAGAAATGGCGGCTATGGTTTCCAATACTATCCAGTCGCTTCCTCATAGCACACTCGGGCACTATTATCAATACCACCAATGTGCTAGCGTTGCCCTCATGAACATAAGGCATTTTTCCTGACCAAGAGACACAACTAGAGGCGATAGAAGGATCATTGATCCACACATATACCATTGTCTTCAAATTAGATTTGTAATGTGGAAACAACATCCGATGGAAGGATAGTTAGGAGAAAGCCTCGGCTACTTTCTGCTCTGTGTAGACTACAGACTTCTCATTGTTGATGTGAATTTTCTCAGTGATATTCACTTGTCACTGCAAATGAAGCACTACATCATCCTAGTTGTGAACATATGGATTGATGATACAGGCCCAAGTCACAAGGCCTATCATTTCCTAACAAAAAGTAGAAGGGATACTGAGACCAAAACTCTAAACATTTCATCTCTGAATATCAATAAAAGTGAAAATTGAATCCAAAGGCAAGCCCGCCCTCATGTAATCTGACTATTATCTATAAACCTAAGTCTTTGTGCCCTGTGTCTATTTTCTTTTAGGATCCAGAGTGCCGAACAGGGTTTTGCAGTTTCAATCCCTACCACTATTTCCAGGAAGTAGACATGAGAATTTTGCCTACAGCATTTCTTCCATCTTTTTTCGACACAGACTGGAATGGTGGTGTAAGACCAAGTTCCAAGCCTGCTGTCTTTGAACAAATGTTTTCTGGTGCCCTGGCTCAAAACAAAAGCCTTCTTTATGGGAGAAAAAATAAGAGACTGTAGATATCTGAACCAAGCCTAGACCACCTAAAAGAAAGCAGTAAAACTCAAGGCCATAATCTCTAGATCATCTAATTATAACAATATCTAGTCTGAATACCTATACCCACCAACATCCAGCCTGGCCTCTGCTACCTGAAACTATTGTGGAAATCTTGGCCTACAAAATCAAGCTGTAATCTCCTAGAAGGAGGTAAAATAGAGGACTCTGTGCATGGTTCCAAGACTGTCCTTCTTTTAAAGTATTTACAATAGAAATTTGGCCAAAGACTCCAACCCTTGTCATCATAACAGTATATTCAGCACAAACAGGTTCCACATCACCAATTTTCCTTTATACAATTATTGAAAGGTGACCATACTGTACAGCAACAAGCCTTTCCCCAAGTAATAGAACATAGTTTATACACTAAGAAACCTGGATCAAAACCTAAAATGTTTGGTAAGTTACTCAATTAGAGAGTCTGGAATCATGGACAAGCATTGCTCCTATTTCCAGGAAGCAGAGAGGAGACTTTGGCACATTCAATCTTGTCTAATTTTATTTAACAGATCTTTAGATAGAGGACATGGCACACAGTCACAAGACCTTCTTGGTAAGAAAAAATGTCAATGGAAGACCATGGCCCAGGATCCAGTCCTCTCCCAGAACTAGGGTAAGTTGTGTGGACATTTGAATACACAACACCACACCAGTCACACTTGCGGGGTAAACTTGAATGCAAAACATTTCACAAACTGAAGCCGGATACACTGTATGAGGGAATGTGAAAATCTATAGCCACAGCAACAAAACTAGTCACCTGGTAGTCACCAGACTTCTTCAGGGTTTTCCTCCATTGCCACACGAATCCTTCCAGGGATTCATTTTACCTTCATGTAATTCCCTGATGATTATGACATGATTTTCAGGTGACTCCCTCTTATTCCTCTTCTCCTGTCCTCAAAGAAGCATTTTAAAATAAAGTGTCATAAACTCTAATTTTCAATATTTCAGCGTGAGTCATTGGCTTTTAAACAATTCAATCTTGACAGTAGTAGCCTGAGGTTCACCTTCAAGAATATCGTGAATCTTGCATGAGAACCATTAAGGGTTATGCTCACAATAACTCAGCATTTCTACTATGATACAGGATAACGGGATTAAAGTTTTCACTGCTCAAAGGTAACTTCATCATTCAGACTCAGTCTCTAAGTTTCAATGTGGTTAATGTGTGACCACTGCATCCATTGTAAACTAGCAGGTTGACTGAAGAGAAACGAACCACAGGACAGTTACCTAACAACAAATGTGTGTTAGCCTATGCCGCCATCCTCAACATGTCTTCTCATGCATACATAATCTTTACATTGAAGTGCTGTTAGGTGGCTACGCTACACAGGTAATCTTATTTTCTCAGTGCTTATGTGAATTTTAGCTAGGAATGCAGAGGGGTAGCACAAAAGTGTGTGCCCCACCATAATCCCAATTTCATGTGATTTTCCTGTTTTCCCTCAGTTCCAGTCTTGTCCTTGTCACGTGAATCCCATGGGAAAGCCTCATGAGTATGGCAAGATATCCTAATTCTTGGCACAAGTTTTCTGGTGAAAACCCAACCTCATTTCCTCTACTAGGCTAATAGAAGCCTTTTCAGAACATGTTGATGAATCATCCTCAAAGTCATTAACTCAGCTTATTTTCCATATGGTTAAGCAAGTCTCACTCAGATATTTAGTCTGTAGTTTAATATAGAAAAGATCTTAAGCAGCCTTTTTATTTATTTGTTTGTTTGTTTGTTTGTTTGTTTTGCAGTGAAGACATATCTCCACAAAGACTCAACTTTTTCCCTACAATAAAGCAATATGGTAGTTTTGGTTTCAAACGCCATCCATTCACTGCCTCACAGTGCACTCAGGCTAAGTTATGAACGAGCCAAACTGCCTCCACTGACAAGCCTATTCTCTGAGAACAAATGTTGCCTGAAGTGCTAGTCTCAAAGTGAAAGCCTTCTTTAGAAAAGAAAAAAAAAAATGAAACAAAGACTGTGAAAATCTGATCCATGCCTGGACCTCCTAAAGTAACACAGTTAAATACCAGGTCCTCGACGTCAATTGGTACTAATGTCCAGTCTCAAAATCTAGGCCCACAAACATCCAACATGGCCATTGTTACCTGAAACACTTGTGTACACTTGGCCTATAGAATAAAGCTGTCATCTCTAGAAGAAAGAAGAATGAAGGATTCAATGCATGCCTCCAAGACTGTACTCCCTCGAAAGCATTTACTATAAAAATTTGCCCAGTGGCACCAACCCTGTCATTATAATAGTACATTCATCACAACCTGGTCCCACATCACCAATTTTCCTTTTAGATGATTATTGAAAGGTGTCAATACCTTGCAGCACCAAGCCTTTCTTCCAGTAAGAGAAGGTAATTTGGGCACTAGAAAATCTGGTCAAATGCTGGACTGTTCTTTAAAAAACTCGATTTCTGAGCTTGGTATTGCAACCAAGTATTGCTGCTATTTCTCAGAAGTAGAGTGCAAACCTTGGCCTACAGAATCAAGCCTAACTTTACATAATTAATCTTTAGGCAGAGGACTTCACAAAGGGTCACAAGACATTCTTGGTAGGAAAATAAAAGTCTTTCAAAGTCCATGGCCTAGGAGGCTGTCCTCTGCTGAAACTGTCGTAAGTTGGGTGGACGTTTAAAATCACAACACTATGTCAATCCCATATGTAAGGAATCATGCTCTGAAGTCTGGTTTATTCTACAAAGTAAAGTGAAAACCTATGGCCACAGCATCAAGACTCATCACTTGGTAGATTCCAGATTAATGAGGGATTTTTCATATTCCCCAAGTGAATTCCACGAGGTGTTTACTTGATCTCCGTGTGATTCCCTATTGAATTCTAAGAGATTTTCAGGTGATTTCCACCTTGTTGCTCCTCCTCTATTTTCAAAGAAGGGTTTCCAATACTCGTCTCATAAGCTCTTATTTTCAGTATTCAGCATTGAGTCATTGGACTTTTGGCAATTCTCTGTCGACAGTAGTGGCCAAAGTTCCAGAGAAAAGACTAGTGTGGGATTGCCACATGAAGCTGGTCAGAGTTATACTAACCATGATGCAGCATTTTTGCTATGTTACAGCAAAATGGTGCTAACAGTTTCACCGCTCTAAACTAGCTTTGTCAAGCAGACTCAGCCTCTATATATCAAGGCAATTAATATTTGACAGCAACTTCCATTGCGTTCAAGCAGGTTGACTGACTACAAATGAAACCTAGGCCAGTCATTGTCTGTTAACCCATGTTGCTGATCTTAAGCGATCCTTCTCATGCTGACTTCACCTTTAGATGAAAGGGCCCTTAGGTGCCTATGTTACACAGACACTATCATTTTTTCACTGGTTATGTAATTTTACCAAGGAATGGAGAAAAGTAACTCAAAAGTGAGTGCCACACATCAGTCCAATATCACATGACTTCCTGTGTTGCCCTCAGCCTTTCCCTTGACTGTCACGTGAATCTCGCAGGGAAGCCTCGTGAGTATCGCAAATTCCTAAATTCTTTTGATGAGAGTTCCAAGCAACTTCCACCTCAATTTCCTTGGAGAGGATAAAATATACCTTTCAGAACATGTTGATAGAACAACCTAAATGTCAATATCTCAGGTTTTTTTCCCCCTTGGTTCTTAAGGCAGTCCCTCTCAGAATTTGTAGTATGAGGTTTGATATACAGAAATTCTGAGGCAGATATTCTTTCAGCCATCAAATGGTACTCTCACAATGACTCAGCATCATTCCTACAATACAGAAAAATGGAGGCCATTTTTTTCCCGAAGGCTATCTAATGTGCCTCACAGTACACTCAGGCTTAATTTTCAATTCCTCCAATGTGCAACTGTTGCCTACACGAACATAAGGCAGTTTTCCTGACTACCAGTATACCATTGATTTTAAATAAGACTTATAATGTGGACACGACATTCAATTGGAAGACAGGTAGTTTTCTCAGCCACTTTTGCTCCACATAGACTAAAGACTTCTCAGTGTGGATGTAAATTTTCTCAGTGATATGCACTTGTCACTACAAAAAGAGCTCTACATCATCCTCCCTTGTGATTATATAGATTGGAGACACGGGCCCAAGGCCCTAGGCCCATCTTTTCTAATTAAAAAGGAGATTGGAGCCTGAGACCCAAAATACTCAGCCTGTATTTTCTTAAAAGTAGTAGACAGGATAGTTAATTCCAAAGGGCAATTCTGTCCTCATGTAATATGACTCTTATCTAGAAACTGAGGACCTTGTCTCCTGTTTCTATTTTCTTTTTATGAACCAAGGTTTTTAACTTAGTTTTGCAGTTCCAATCCCTATCTCTATTATCAGGAGGTAGATCTAAGAACTTAGCACAGAGCATTTCTTCCAACTTTCTCCAACATAGACTAAAATGGTGGCATAAGCCCAAGTTCCAAGCCTGTGTCCTGTGAACAAAAGTTGCCTGGAGACCTAGCTTAAAGCAAAAGCCTTCTTTATGGAAGAAAAAATAAAATGAAGACTGTGAAATCTGAACCAAGCCTTGACTACATTAATGAGAGCAGTTAAGCTAAGGGCCAAAATATTAAGATCATCCAATTGGAATTGTTAACAATTTGCAGTCTGAAGATCTAGGCCAGAAACATTCAGCCTGTCCCCTGCCACATGAAACCATTGTGGCCACCTTGGCCTACAGAATCAAACTGTCATTCTTAGATCAAGTAAGATTGGAGGTCTTGAGGAAGATACAAAGTCTGTGCTCCATTTAACATATTTACAATAGAAATTGGGCCAAAGACGCCAAACAGTTTCTTCTCAACAGTACATTCAGCACAAACTAGGACCATGTTACCAATTTTCTTTTAATACAATTATTGAAAGGTGACCATACCGCACAGAACAAAGCCTTTCCCCTGGTAAAAGAACATAGTTTGGGCATGAAGAAACCTGGATCAAAGCCTGAGCTGTCTTATAAGTTACTCGATTGGAGAGCCTGAAAGCATGGCCAAGCATTGCTTTTATCTCCAGGAAATAGAGTGGAGAACTTGGCACACAAAATCTAACTTATCTTGACTAAATGGATCTTTAGATAGAGGACGTGGCACACGGTTACAAGAACTTCTTGGTATGAAGAAATGTTGATGGAAGTCCAAGGCCCAGGATGAGTACTCTGCTGGAACTAGGGTGAGTTGCGTGGACATATGAATACACGACACCATGCCAGTCTCATTTACAGGTTACACTCCAGTACAAAACATTTCATAAATTGAAATCTGATTCACTGTAAGAGGTAAGGTGAAAACCTATAGCCACATCAAAAAAAAATTAGTCATCTGGTAGATACGAGGTTGCTGCCTGATCTTTCTTCATCACCACGTGAATCACTCCAGGTATTCACTTGAGTTTGATGTAATTCCTTGATGATTATTATGTGATTTTCAGGAGGCTTCCACCTTATTCTTCTTCCCCTATTCTCAAACAAGTGTTTTCAAGCATATTTCATAAACTTCTATTTTCTGTATTTCAACATCGAGTCATTGGCTTTTAAGGAAATTCTGCTCGACAGTAGTAGCCTAGCTTCACCTTCAAGAAAAGAGTTAATCTCCCACTGGAACAGTTAAGGGTTATTTTCACAAAGACTCAGCATTTCTACTACATTACAGCATAATGGCGCTTAGATTTTCCACTGCTTTAAGGCAAATTCATAATTTAGTGTCAGCCTCGAAATTTCAACACGGTTAATGTGTGACCACTATTCCCACTGTATACAAGTAGGCTGTCTGACTTTAGATGAAACCTCAGGTCAGTTACCTAATGACAAGTGTTTGTTAGCCTATGATACCATCTGCAAGCAAGTTTCCTTATGCCTACATGACCTTTCAATTGAAGGGCTGGTTGGTGGCTATGTTAAAAAGGTCATCTTATTTTCTCAGTGCTTATATGAATTTTACCAAGGAATGCAGAAAGATAACTCAAAGTGAGCGCCACTTCATTACCCAAATTTCATGTAAATTTCCTGTTTCCTTAGGGCCAGTCTTTTCCTGGTTACGTGAATCCCACGGGAAAGCCTCTTGAGTATCAAGAGATTTCCAGGTGACTACCACCTCATTACTTCTGCTAGGCTATTAGAAGCCTTTTCAGAACCTTGAAGAAACTGCCTCAATGTCAGTATCTCGGCTTTATTTCCAAATTGGTTAAGCCAGTCTCTTGCAGATTTTCAGTCTGTAGTTTGATGTAGAGAAATTCTTAAGCAGCTGTTCTTCTTGCAAAGAAGAGGTATCCTCACAATGACTCAGCATTTTTCTGACAATAAAGCAATATGGCAGCTATAGTTTCTATCACTATTTATTTGCCGCCTCAAAGCACACTCAGGCTTAGGTATGAATGCAGCCAATGTGTGACTTCTGCCTCCAATGACAGGGGCAGTTTTCCTGACAAACTGAGAAAAGTAGAGGTGAATTAAAGATCATTGACTGCACACATATACCATTGACCTCATGTAAGATTTGTAAGGTGGACATGAAATTCAATTGGAGGTCAGTATGAAGTCTGTCTCGGCTACTTTCAGAAGCACATATACTAATGATATATACTAATGATTTCAGTGTGGATGTGAATTTTTTCAGTTATATGCACTCATCACTTCAAAGAAACCACTACATTGGCTTCCCTAGTGAGGATGTGAACTGGTGTTATGGGCCCAAGGCACAAGGCCCGTCTTTTCCTAACAAAAGCGGAAGAGAGACTTGGAACCAATGCACTAAGCCTAACCTCTCTGAAAACTAGTAAACAGGAAAACTTAAGCCAAGTCTGTTGTTATATAATTTGAATCTTATCTCGAAATCCAGGACCTTGTCTCTTGCTTCTATTTCCTACTTCACCTATTTTATGTGAATTTCAGGTAACTTCGAACTTAGTCTGCTTCCCCTATCCTCAAACAAGTGTTTTCAAAACACATTTCATATACTCTTATTTTTAATGTTTCAGCAATGAGTCATTGGACTTTAAGCAATTTCTTCTCAACAGAGGTAGCCTAAGGTTAACTTTCAAAGATAGCGTGAATCTCCCACAAAACCATTTAAGGTTATGCTGACAATGAGTCAGCATTTGTGTTAAATACAGCATAATGGCACTTAGAGTCTCCACTGCCCTAAAGTAGCTTTGTCATTCAAACTCAGTCTCTAAATTTCAAAGTGGTTAAAGTGTGACCGCAGCTCCCATTGTATACAAGCAGGTTGCCTGACCAGAGACAAATCCTCAGTGCAGTTACCTAACTACAAGTGTTTTAGTCTGTGCTGCTGTCCTTAAGCAAGTCTTCTTATGCAGACATGACCTTTCAAATGAAGGGCTGTTATTTGGCTATATTATATAGGTAATCTTATTTTCTGCATGCTTATGTGAATTTTACCAAGGAACGTAGAAGGGGAACACGAACGTGAGCACCACCCCATCGTCCCAATTTCATGTGATATTGTATTTTGTCCTCACGCCAGTCTGTCCCTGGTCATGTGACGCCCAAGGGAAAGCATTGCAAGGATATGATTGGTAACAAGAACCAAGGCACGAGGCCTGTCTTTTCCTAACAATAAGGAGTTAGGTGACTGGGACCCAAAGCACTAAGCCTGTCCCCTCTGAAAACTACTAAATAGGAGTACTTAATCCAAAGTGTGTGCCTGTCTTCATGTAATTTGACTCATCGAGAAACTAAGAACCTTGTCTCCTGCCTCTATTTCCTTTTTAGAAACCAGGATGCTGATCTTGGTTTTACAGTTTCAATCCCTACTTCTATTTTCAGAAGGTAGATTTGAGAAATTATCCCAGAGCATGTCTTCCAACTTTCTCTGACATAGACTGAAACAGTGGAGTAACCCAAGTTCCAAGCCTGTTTTTTGTGAACAAATGTTGCATGAAGTCCTTGTCTCAAAGCAAAAGCCTTCTCTAGGGAAGAAAACATAAAATGAAGATGGTGGAAATCTAAACCAAGCCTAGACCTCCTAAAGGAACATAGTTAAGGCCAAGGCCCACAACGTCAACACCATCTGATTGGTAACAATATCCTCTCTGAAGACCAAGGCCCACAAACATTCAGCCTGGCCTTAGTTACCTGAAACACTTGTGAACACCTGGGCCTACAGAACCAAGCTGTCATTTCCTAGGAAGAGTAAGAATAAAGGACTCAGTTCTTGCCTCAAAGACTGTACTCTCTTTAAAGTATTTACGATAGAAAAAGGGTTGAAGACATCAACCTGTCATCAGAACAGTACATTCAGCACAGCCTGGTCCCAAGTTGCCAATTTTTCTTTAATGTAATTATTAAAAGGTGACCACACTTACAGCACCAAACCTTTCTGCAGGCAGTAGAACATATTTTGGGCACTAAGAAAGCTGAATCAAAGCTTGAACTGTTTTGTTAGTGACTTGATTGGAGAGCCTGGAAGCATGGCCAAGCATTGCTTTTAATTACAGGAAGTAGAACAGAAACCTTGGCACACATAATTGAGTCTAATTTTTCTTAATGGATCTTTAGATAGAGGAAGTGACATATGGGCACAGGGCATTCTTTGTAGGAAACAATGTCAAATGAAATCCATGGCCCATGACCAAGTCTTCTGCCAGAAATAGGGTAATTTGTGGGACGTTTCTATATACAACAACATGCCGGGCTCATTTACAGAGTATACTCGAGTGCAAAATATTTCTGATTCATTGTAAGAGGTAAAGTGAAAACTTACAGCCAGAGCAATATGACTATTCACCTGGTGGACACCAGATACCTGCAGGGTCTTCCATGATCACCACATGAATCCCTCCAGATGTTTACTTGAACTCCATGTAATTCCCTTTTACTACAACCTTACTACAACCTTACACTACAACCTTATTCCTCTTCCTCTGTCTTCAAACAAGTGTTTTCAAAACACATCTCATAAACTTCTATTTTCAATATTTCAGCATTGAATCATTGGCCTTTAAGCAATTTTTTTCTCGACAGTAGTAGCATAAGCTTCACCGTCAAGAACAGTGTGGATCTCCCACCAGAACTGTTAAGGGTTATGCTCACAATGATTCAGCATTTCTGCTACACTATAGCATAATGGCATCTAGAGTTTCCGCTACTCAAAAGTAGCTTCGTCATTCAGACTCAGCCTCTAAATTTCACCATGGTTAATGTGTAAATGCTGTGCCCTTTGTACACAAGTAGATTACTTGACCAGATACAAATCCTCAGGACAATTACCTAACAACAAGTGTGTGCTAACCTATGCCTTCATCCTCAAGCGACCCTTCTCATGCAGACATGACCTTTCAATTGAAGCGCCGTTAGGCGGCTATATTACACAGACACTATCATTTTCTCAGTGGTTATCTAAATTTTACCAAGGAATGGAGGAAGGTAACTCAAAACTGAGCTCCATACCAACAACCCGATATCACATGACTCACTGCGATGCCCTCTGGCCTCTCTCCTGACAGTCATGTGAATCCTGCAAAGAAGCCTCATCAGTATACAAGATTCCCTAGTTCTTGTGACCAGATTTCTAGGTGACTTCCAACTCTACTTCGTTGAAAACATTTGCAATCTAAATTGGGCCAATGGTACAAACCCTGTGTCATTAAAACAGTATGTACATTCAGCACAAACTGAACCCATGCCACCAATACATTTTTACACAATAATTGACATGTGACCAAATGTTGCTGCACTAAACATTTCTAATGGTAAGAGAAGGTAGTGTGGGCACAGAGAAATCTGTCCAAACCCTGGAATTTTATTTAAATCACTCCGCTGGGGAACTTGTAATCACAATGAAGTATTGCTTCCCTTTCTAGGAAGTAGAGTGGAGACTTTGTCTCACAGGATCTAGCCTAACTTTACATAATGAATCTTTAGGTAGAGGACTTGCCAAATGGTCACAAGACACTTTTTGTAGAAGAAATGTCTTTGGAAGTCCATGGCCTAGGAGGCACTCCTCTGCTGGAACTGGGGTAAGTTAGATGGACTTTGAAAACACGACACCACACCAATCTCATGTATAAGGTAAACTCATTTGCCATATGATTCATGCTCTGAAGCCTGACGGCCACGGCAACAAGACTGATCACTTGATAGATATAAGATAGTGTGGGGTATTCCTTTATTCACATGTGAACATCACCCGGTGTTTCCTTATTCTTCACTTGATTTCCTAGTGATTTCTAAGTGATTTTCTGGTGATTGCCAGCTTATTTCTCTTCTTATATTTTCAGACAGGTGTTTTCAAAACTCGTCTCATAAACTCTATTTTAAATATTCAGCATAGAGTCATCGGCCTTTAAGACAGATCCTATTGACAACAGTGGACAAATGTCCACAGAAAAGAATAGTGTGGAAATCCCAGATGAAGATATGCAGAGTAATACTCACAATGACTCAGCATTTTTGCTATACTACAGCAAAATTTGCTTACAGTTTATACCCCTCAAAAGTAGCTCGTCAAGCAGACTCAATCTCCAAATGTCAAACCAGTTAATGGTCGACAGCAACTTCCATAGCGTTCAAGCATGATGCCTGACCACAGATGAAACCTAAGACCAGTTATCTAACAACAATTGTCTGTTAACCTATGCCAACGTCCTCAAGTGATCCTTCTCATATAGACATTACATTTCGATTGATGAGTCATTAGGTTGCTATGTCACAGAGATACTATCATTTTCTCAGTGGTTATCTAGATTTTACCAGGTAATGAAGAAGGGTAACTTAAAAATGAGCACCACACCCTCAACCCAATATCACGTGACTCCCTCTGATGTTCTCAGGCCTGTCTCTTGATAGTCAAGTGAGTCTCTCAGGGAACCCTTGTGAGTATCGTGAGATTCCCTCATTCTTTTAAGAGATTTCCAGGTGACTTCCACCTCACTGTTCTTTGCTAAGCTAATAAAAGCCTCTTTGGAACACATTGATGGAACAGCCTCAATGTCAATATCTCAGTTTTATTTTCTTGGTGGTTATGCCAGTCCCTCTTAGAATTTGTACTCAGTGGTTTGTCATATAGAAATTCTGAGAGAGCCGTTCTTTCAGCCATCAACCCATATCCTCACAACGACCCAGCATTTTTCCTTTAATACAGAAAAATGTCAGATAAAGTTTTCACCCCTATCCAGTCGCTGCTTCACAGCACACTCAGGCTCAATTATCAACACCCCTAATGTGTGACTATTGCCTCCATAAAATTAAGTCAATTTTCCTGACAATCAGAAAAAACTAGAGGTGAATTAAAGGTCATTTGGTGCCAGCATATACCGTTGACTTCAAATTAAATTTGTAATGTTAAAATGACATTTGTTTGGAGGACATTTAAGCATTTTCATCTCAACAGTATTAGCTGAAGCTTCACCTTCAACAAGAGCACTGATCTCCGTCCAGAACTGTTAAAGGTTATGCTCACAATGACTTAGAATTTCTGCTAAATTACAGCATAATGATACTTAGAGTTCCCACCATTCCAAGGTAGCTTTGTCATTCAGACTCAGCCTCTAAATTTTAACGCTGTTAATGTGTGAACTCTGCTCCATTTGTATACAAGCACGTTGCCTGACCAGGAACAAAGTCAAGATCATTAAATTGTTAACAATATCCTATCTGAAGACCTAGGATCACAAACCTCTAGCCTAGCCCCTGCTACCTGAAATTCTGTGGACATCCTGGCATATGGAATCACGTTGTCATCTCCTAGAAGAAGGAAGAATGGAGGACTTGATGCATGGTTCCAAATTCTGTTCTCCCTTAAAATATTTGCTCTAGATAGATATTGGATCAAAGTTATCAACATGTGTCATCTCAACAGTATATTCAGTACAAACTGGTTCCATATCACCAATTTTCTTTGTATACAATTATTGAATGTGACCATATCTTACAGCACCAAGCCTTTCCCCTGGTAAAAGAACATAGTTTGGGCACTAAGAAACCTGGGTAAAAACCTGAACTCTTTTGTAAGGTACTCAGTTAGCGAATCAGGAAGTAGAGCAAGCATTGCTTTTATTTCCAGGAAGTAGAGTTGAGACTTTAGCACACAGAATCTAGCTTAACTTTATTAAAGGATCTTTAGATAGAGGATGTGGCACAAGGTCATAAGACCTTGATGGCAGGAAAAAATCCACATGGAAGTCCATGGCTCAGCAACCTGTCTTCTGCCTGAACTAGTGTAACTGGTGTAACATGCCTTCTCATTTACAGGGTACAGCTCAGTGAAAAACATTTGACAAATAAGCCTGATTCACTGTAAGAGGTAAGGTGAAAACCTACTGCCACAGTAACAAGACTAGTCAACTGGTAGACAACAGATTCCTGCAGGGTTTTCCTTGATCACCACATGAATCACTCCAGGTATTTACTTGGCTCCATGTAATTCCTTGGAGATTACTACATGATTTTCTGGTGAATTCCTCATCCTGAAACCTCAAATATGTGTTTTCAAAAGATGTCTCATAAACTCTTATTTTCAAATTTTCAGCAATGAGACATTAACCTTTAAGCAATTTTTTCTTGACAGTAATAGCCTAATGTTCACCTTTAAGAATAGCATGGAGCTCCAACAAAAACCATTAAGGGTTATGCACACAATGATTCAGCATTTCTTCTACAGTACAGCATAATGGCACTTGGGGTTTTGAACGCTGTATGGTAGCTTCATAATTCAGATTCAGCCTCTAAATTTCAACATGGTTAAAGTGTGACTACTGCTTCCATTGTATATAAGCAGGTTGCCTGACCAGGGATGAAACTTCAGTTACCTAATGACAAGTGTTTGTTAGCCTATGACGCCATACACAAGCAAGTCTTCTCATACAGACATGACCTTTCCATTGAAGGGCTGTTAGGTGGCTATGTTACACCAGTAATTTCATTTCATCAGTTATTAAGTGAATTTTACAAAGGAATGTAGAAGGGTAACACAACAGTGAGTGTCACATCATCACCCCAATTTCACTTGATTTTCATTTAGTGTCCTCTATCCAGTCTCTTCCTGGTCAAGTTAATGCAGTTGGAAAACCTCATGAGTATTGCAAGATTTCCAAATTCTTGGTATGAGATTTCCAGGTGACCTCCACTTCATTACCTTTGATAGTTAATACATGCCTTTTCAGAACGCGTTAAAGAAACTGACTCAATGTCAGTATCTCAGCTTTTTTTCCATATTGGTTAAGCCAGTCTCTCGGAAATATTTAGTCTATGGTTTGATATAGACAAATTTTTAAGCAACCATTCTCTTGGCAATGAAGAGTTATCCCCAGAACGACTCAGCATTTTGCCTACAATAAAGCAATATGGCAGCTATGGTTTCAACCACTATCTATTCGCGGCCTCTCAGCACACTCAGGATCAATTCCCAACCCCATGAATGTGTGACGTTTACTTCCAAAAATATAAGGAAGTTTTCTTGACAAAGAGACAAAACAAGTGGCAAAGTAAAGATCATTGACTGCACACATATACCATTGACTTCAAATTAGATTTGTATTATGGACATAACATTGGATTGGAGGACACATAGGAGGCTGTCTGGGCCACCTTCTCCTCCACATAGACTAATGACCTCTCAATGTAGATGTGATTTTTCTCAGTGATATTCACTTTTCACTACAAAGGGAGATCAACATCATCTTTGCTTGTGAGGATATGGATTGGTGACGGGGACCCAAGGAACAAAGCCTGTCTTTTCCTAACAAAATAGATGGATACTGGGACCCAAAGCACTATGCCTGTACTCTGTGTAAGCTAGTAGATAAGAGAACTTAATTCAAATGACAAACCAGTCCTTATGTAATTTGAATCTTATCTAGAAACCTAGGACCTTGTCTTCTATCTCTATTTTTTATTAGGAACCACAGTGCTGACCTTGGTTTTGCAGTTCCATTCACTACCGCTATTCCAGGATGTAGATCTGAGAAATTAGCCTACAGCATTTCTTTCAACTTTTTCTGACATAGACTGAAATGGTGGTGTAAGCCCAAGTTCCAAGCCTATTTTCTGTGAACAATTGTTGCCTGGAGCCCAGGCTCAAAACAAAAGCCTTCTTATGGAAGAGGAAATAAAACAAAGAATGTAGAAGTCTGACTAAGCATGGACCACTTTAAAAGAAACAGTTAAACTCAGAACCACAAAATCAAGATCATCCAATTGGTAATAATATTCAATCTAAAGACCTAGACCCACAAACATTGAGCCGGGCCCCTGTTATCTGATAATACTGTGGACAACTTAGCCTATAGAATGAAGCTATCACCTCCTATAATGAGGAAGAATGGAGAACTTGGGACACAGTTCAAAGATTGTACTTTGTTCCAAGTATTTTTGATAGAAATTGAGCCGATGACACCAACCCTACATCATCATAACAGTGCATTCAGCACAACCCGGTCTCACAGTTTTATGTTGTTGTTGTTGTTGTTGTTGTTGTTGTTGTTGTTGTTGTTGTTGTTTTTGTAGACATTTATTGAAAGGTGACCATACCTTGCAATACCAAGCCTTTCTTCTGGTAAGAGAAGGTCATGTGGGCCTTAAGAAATACGGCCAAAGCCTGGACTGTTCTTTAAAACACTTGATCAGAGAGGTTGGAATCACAACCAAGTATTTCTTCTCTTTCTAGGAAGTAGAGTGGAGACATTGGCCCACAGAATCTAGCCTACATTTACATAACAGATCTTTAGGTAGAGGACTTGGCAAACAGTCACAAGATATTCTTAGTACAAAAAGAAAAGCTGTTGGAAGTCTATGGCGTAGGAGGCAGTCCTCTGCTGGAACTGGGGTAAGTTGGTTGGACGTTTGTAAATACAACACCACACAAATCTCATATATAGCATAAACTCATTAGCAATATGATCCATGCTCTGAAGCCTGGTTCATTATAAGAAATAAAGTGAAATCCTACTACCAAGGCAACAAGATTGGTTACTTAGTAATAAAATAATGTGGGGTATTCCTTGATTCCCACGTGAATTCTACCAGGTGTTTCCTTAATCTCCGCATCATTCCATAGTTATTTCTAAGTGATTCAGGTGATTTCCACTTTATTCTTCTTCCCCTATTTTCAAACAAGTATTTTCAAAACTCACTTCATAAACTCTTATTTTTAATATTCAGCCTTGAATCATTGACATTTAAACAATTTCCTGTCAACAGTAGCAATAAATGGTGTGCCTAAAATAATAGTGCAGGAGTCTGACATAAGGCTGTTTAGAGATATGCTAACAATGACTCAACATTTTTGTTATACTCAGCAACATGGCACTTAAAATTTTCAGTGATTAAAGTAGCTTCATCAAACACACTAAAAATCCAAATATCAATGCAGTTAATGTTCTACAGCCGCTTCTATTACATTCAAGCAGATTGCCTGAACACAGAGGAAACCTAATGGCAATTATTTAATAATAATTGTCTGTTATCTTATGTCACCCTCCTCAAGCAAACCTTCTCATACAGACATAACATTCAATTGAAAGACCGTTAGGTGGCTATTTCACACAAACTCTATCATTTTCTCAGTGGCTATGTAATTTTACCAATGAATGGAAATGGGTAACTCAAAAGTGAGGGGCACACCATTATCCCAATATAATGTGACTCCCTGTGATGTCCTCAGGCCTGTCTCTTGACAGTCACGTGAATCCGGCAGAGATTTGTGAGTATCATGAGATTCCCTAATTCTTGAGACAATATTTCCAGGTGACTTCCACCTCACTTTTGTCTGCTAGGCTAATATAAACCACTTCAGAACACAGCCTCGATATCAATATTTGTTTGTTTGTTTGTTTGTTTGTTTGTTTTTCCCTTGGTGGTTAAACCATCCCCCCTCAGAATTTGTAGTCTGAGGTTAGATATAGAGAAATTCTGGGGCATCCATTCTTTTCACCATCAATTGGTATCCTCACAATGACTCAGCTTTTTTTCTACAATACAAAAAAATTGTGGCTACTGTTTCCACCACTATCCAGTTGCTGCCTCCCAGCACACGTGGCCTCAATTATCAATGTCGCCAAAGAGCGACTATTGTCTCCATTCACATAAGGCAGTTTTTCTGACAAACAGACAAATCTAGAGGGGTAGCAAAGATCATTGACTGCTCGCATATACTGTTGACTTCAATTGAGATTTATGATGTGGACATGACATTCGATTGGAGTATAGGTAGGAGGCTGTCTCAGACACCTTCTGCTCCAGGCACACTGATGACTTCTCATTGTTGACATGAATTTTCTCAGGGATATACACTTGTCATTAAAAAGGGAGCATTACGTCATCCTCTTTCATGATAATGGACTGGTGACATGGGTCCAAACACAAGCATAACCCTGTGTTTTTCTAACAGAAAGTAAAAGGGAGAATGGGATGTAAAGCACTAATATTGTCCTCTCCAAAAACTAGTAGATAGGAGAACTTTACGGAAAGAACAAGCCTACTCTAATTTCAGTCTTATCTTGAAACCAAAAACCTGTTAAGATCATTAAATTGGTAACCATATCGAGTCAGAATACCTAGGCCCACAAACATCTAGCCTAATACCTCCTACGAAACTATTATAGACACGTAAGCCTAAAGAATCAAGCTTTTATCTCCTAAATGAAGGAAGGATGTAGAACACAGTGCATGGTTCCACAATTGTCCTCCTTTTAAAGTATTTACAATAGAAATCGAGCCAAAGAAACCAACCTGTGTCATCATAACAGTACATTCAGAAAAAACTGGTTTCACATTACCAATTATCCTTTTATTCAATTATTGAAAAGTGACTATATCTTACAGCACAAAGTCTTTCCCCTGGTAATAGAACATAGTTTGGGCACTAAGACCTGGATCTAAGACAGAACTGTTTTGTAAGTTACTCAGCTAGAAAGCCTGAAAGCACGGCCCAGTACTGCTTTTATTTCCAGAAGGTAGAGTGGAAATCTTAGTACACAAAATCTAGTCTAACTTTATTGAATGGATCTTTAGATAGAAGATGTGGCACATGGTCAGAAGACTGCATTGGGAGGAGAAAATGTCAATGAATATCATGGCCCAGTACCCAGTCATCTACTGGAACTAGGGTAAGATATGTGGACGTTTGAATACAAAACAACAGCAAGTCTCATTTACAGGGTAGACTCAAGTGAAAAACATTTGACAAACACAAGCCTGATTCATTATAAGAGGTAAGATGAAAAACATACAGCCACAGTAACAAGACTGGTCAACTGGTAGACAACAGATTCCTGCAGGGTCTTCCTTGATTCCCACGTGAATTCCTCCGGGTAGTCACTTGAACTCCGTGTAACTCCCTGATGATTACTATGTGATTTTCATATGGCTTCCACCTTATTTCTCTTCCTGTATCCTCAAAAAAGGGTTTTAAAACACTTCTCATAAACTCTTAGTTTCAATATTTCAGCATTGAGTCATTGGCTTTCAGCAATTTCTTCTCAAGAGTAGCAGCTTAAGGTTCACCTTCAAAAATAGCATGGATCTCTCATCAGAACCATTAAAGGTTATGTTCACAATGACTCAGCAATTCTGCTGCAATGCATCATATGGTGTAATGGTGCTTAAATTTCCCACCGCTCAATGGTAGCGTCATCGTTCAGACTCAGCCTCTAAATTTCTACGTGGTTAATGTGTAAATGCTGCTCCCTTTGTATACAAGAAGGTAGCCTGACCAGAGACAAAACCTCAGGGCAGTTACCTAATTACAAGTGTGCGTTAGCCTATGCAGCCGACTTCAAGCCAGTCATCTCATCCAGACATGACCTTTCAATTGAAGGGATGGTAGGTGGCTATGTTATATAGTTACTCTTATTTTCTCAGTGCTTATATGAATTTTACCAAGAAATGCAGAAGGGGAACATTAAAAGTGAGTGCCACACCATCACCCCAATTTCATGTGATTGTTATATTTTGTCCTTAAACAAGTCTCTTTCTGGTCCTGTGAATCTCGTGGAAAAGCCTCGTGAATATCGAGATTCCCTAATTCTTGGTATGAGATTTCCAGACAATTTGAACCTCATTACCTCTGCTAGGCTAAAACAAGCCTTTGCAGAACATGTTGAAGAAACTGTCTCGATGTTGTATCTAAGCTTTTTTCCCCATACTGGTTAAGGCAGTCTCTTGCAGATTTTTACTCTATAGTTTGGTATAGAGAAATTCTTAAGCAGTTGTTGCTTCTGCAATGAGGAGTATCCTCACAATGACTCAGCATTTTCCTACAATAAAGCAACATGGCAGCTCTGGTTTCAACCGCCATCCATTTGCTGCCTCACAGTACATTCAGGCTCAGTTATCAATAAAGCCAATGTGTGACTTCTGCCTACACTGACTTATGCAGTTTTCCTGACTAACAGACAAAAGTAAAGGTGAATTAAAGATCATTGACTGCCCACATATATCACTGACCTCACATAAGATTTGTAATGTGGAAATGACATTCAATTGGAAGTCAATACAATGTCTGTCTTGGACACCTTTGGTTCCACATGCACTATGATTTCTCAGTGTTGATGTGAAGTTTCTCAGTTATATGCACTCATCACCTCAAAAAAAGCACTATATCATCTTCCCTTGTGAGGAAGTGGATTGGCAACACAGGTCCAAAACACAAGACCTGTCTTTTTCTAACAAAAAAAGTAGAAGGGAGATTGGGATACCAGGCACTAAGCCTATCCTTTCTGAAAACTAGTAGATATGATATCTTAAACCATAGTGCAAGTCTGTTCTCATGTAATTTGAGTCTTATAATGAAACTTTGGATGTTGTCTCCTGCCTGCATTTTCCATTGGGATCCATTATGCTGTCCTTTGTTGCACTTACAATCTATACCATTATTTCCAGAAAGGAAATTTGAGAAAATAGCCCAGAGCATTTCTTACCACTTTCTCCAACATAGACTGAAATGGTGACATAAGCCCACATTTCCAAGCCTGTAATCTGTGAACAATGTTGCCTGAAGTCCTTGTCTCAGAGCAAAAGGCTTATTTAAAAAGGAAAAAATAAAATGCAACAGTGGAAATCTAAACCAAGCTTGGACCTCCTAAAAGGACATAGTTAAAGCCAAGCCCACAATGTCAGCACCATCCAATTGGCAACAATGTCCAGTCTCAAGACCTAGGCCACAAACATCAAGCCTGGCCCTTGTTACCTGAAACTCTTGTGGACAACTTGGCCTATAGAACCAAGTTGTTATGTCCTAGGAGGAGGAACATTGGAGGACTCGGTGCATGCCTCCAAGACTATACTCCATTCAAAGCATTTATGATAGAAATTAGACCAATGGCACAAACTTTGTGTCATCATAACAGTGCATTCATCACAACCTGGTCCCACATCACCAATTTTCCTTTTAGACAATTATTGAAAGGTGATCATACCTTGCAGCACCAAGCCTTTCAAAAAAAAGTAATGTGGACACTAAGATATCTTGCCAAAGCCTAGACTTTTTTTTCATAAAACCCATTTGGGGACCTTGGAATCACATCCAAGTACTGCTTCTATTTCTAGTAAGTAGAGTGGAGACCTTAGGCCACAGAATCTTGCCAAACTTAGCATAACAAATCTTTAGGCAGAGGACTTGACAAATGGTTACAAGACATTCTTGGTAGGCAAAGAAAATTATTTTGAAGTCCATGGCCTCTGCTGGAACTGGGGTAAGTTGGGTGAATGTTTGAAAACACAACAGCAAGCCAATCTCGTACATAGGGTAAATTGTTCGCCATATGATTCATGCTCTGAAGTTCGGCTTATTCTATGAAGTAAAGTGAAAACATGTGGCCATAGAAACAAGACGTCACTTGGTAGATACTAGATTAATGCAAGGTATTTCATAATCCCAAAGTGAATTCAATCGGGTTTTTAACTTGATCTCTTCGTGATTCCCTAGTGATTTCTAAGAGATTTTCAGGTGATTTCCACCCTATTTCTCTTCCCCTGTTTTCAAAGAGGTGCTTTCAATTCTCATTTCATCAACTCTTATTTTCAATATTCAACATTGAGTCATTGACCTTTCAGCAATTCCCTGCCAACTCTAGTGGCAAAAGTTCCTTAAAATAGAATAGGGAGGGATTCGCACATGAATCCTTTCAGAATTATACTTACCATGACTCTGGGGTTTTGCTATTTTACAGAAAAATGGTGCTTACAGTTTTCACCACTCTAAATGAGTTTCCTCAAGCAGACTCAGCCTCCAAATATCAACGCAATTAATATTCAACAGCAGTTTCCATTGCATTCAAGCAGATTACCTGAACACGGATGAAACTTTAGGCCAATTATTGTCTGTTAACCTATACTGTCGTCTTCAAGCAAACCTTCTTATGTAGACATGGCTTTTCGATTGAAGGGCCGTTAGGTGGCTTTGTTACACAGACACTAACATTTTCTGAGTGGTTATCTCAATTATATCGAAAAATGAAGAAAGGAGGGCTAAACTATCAACCTAATGTCACATAATTCCCTGTGGTGCTCTAAGACCTGTCTCTTTATAGTCACATGAAACCCACAGAAAAGACGAGTGAGTATTGCGATATTCCCTAATTCTTGTGACGAGATTTCCTGGTGACTTCCTCCTCACTTTCCTCTCCTAGGCTAAAATAAGCCACTTCAGAACACATAGAACAGCCTCAATGTCAATATCTAATTTTCTTTACTTGGTAGTTAAGGCAGTCCCTCTAAGAATTTATAGTGTGAGGTTTGACGCAGAGAAATTATGAGGCAGCCATTCTTTCTGCCACCAAGTGGCATCCTTATAATGACTCAGCATTTTTCTATAATACTGAGAAATGGTGGTTATTGTTTCCACCACTATCCAGTCACTGCTTCACAGCACACTCTCCAACAATTACTGATGCCGTCCATGTCCGACTGTTGTCTCCACAAACACAAAGCAGTTTTCCTGATTAATACACAAAATTATATGTAAATGAAAGATCATGGACTGCCTGTATATACAGATGACATCAAGAAAGATTTATAACGTGGACACAACTTTCATTTGTAGGAGAGTTAGGAGGCTGTCTCGACCACCTTTTGCTCCACGTAGACTACTGACTTCTCAGTTTTGATGTGAATTTTCTCAGTGATATGCACTTGTCACTACAAAGGGAGCACTACATCACTACTCTTGTGAGGATATGGATTGGTGATATGAGTCCAAGGCACAAGGACTGTCATTTCATAACAAAAAGTGGAAGGGAGCCTGGGGCCCAAAACACTAAGTCTCTCTACTCTGAAAACTAGTAGATAGGAGAACTTAATCCAAAGGTCAAGTTGTCCTCATGTAACTTCAGTCTTATCTAGAAACAAAGGACCTTATCTCCAGTCTCTATTTCCTATTAGGAACAAGGGTTCTGACCTTGGTTTTGTAGTTCCAATTGCAACCCTTTTTCCAGGAAGTATATCTGAGAAATTAGCCCACAGCAGTCCTTCCAACTTTCTACAACATAGACTGAAATGGTGGCATAAGCCCACTGTTCCAAGCCTGTTCACTGTGAACATGTTGCTTAAAGTCCTTGCATCAAAGCAAAAGCCTTTTTACTGAAGAAAGAAAGAAAAAAAAAGGAGACTGTGGAAATCTGAACCAAGCCTGTACCTTCTAAAAGGATTTAGTTAAAGCCCAGGCCCACAACGGTAAAACCATCCAATTGGTAGCAATATGCAGTCTCAAGACTTAGGCCCACAAACATCCAGTCTGGCTTTTTTACCTGAAACTATTGTGTATCTCTTGGCTTATAGAAACAAGCCATCATCTCTTAGGAGGAGGAAAAATGGAGGACATGGTGCATCCCTGCAAGACTGTACTCTCTTGAAAGCATTTATAATAGAAGTTGGGCTAATGGATCCAAGATTGTTTCATCATACCAGTACATTAAGCACGATCTAGTCCCACGGCACCAATTTTTCTTTCAAACAATTATTGAAAAGTGACTATCCCTTGCATCGCCGAGCCTTTCTTCTGGTACGAGAAGGTAGTGTGAGCACTAAGAAACCTGGCTAAAGCCTGGACTGTTATTGGAACAACTCTTTCGGGGAGCTTGGAATCACAACGAGGTATTGTTACTATTTCTAGGAGGTAGAGTGGAGACATTGGCCCACAGAATCTAGCCTAACTTTCCATGTCAAATCTTTAGATAGAGTACTTGGCAAATGGTCTCAAGTCATTCTTGATAGAAAAAGAAAAGTTATTGGTAGTCCATGGCATAAAAGAAAGTGCTCTGCTGGAACTGAGGTAAGTTAGATGGACATTTGAAAACAACATAACACCAATCTCATATGTAAGGTAAACTCGTTTCCAATAAGATTCATACTCTGCAGCCTGGTTCATTCTATTAAATAAGTGAAAACCTATGGCCACAGCAACAAGACTGGTCACTTGGTTGATACCAGATTAGTGCAGGAAATTCCTTGATCCACATGTGAATTCCAGCAGTTGTTTCCTTGATCTCCGTGTGATTCCATAGTGATTTCTGAGTGAATTTCGGGTGAATTCCACCTTATTCCTCTATCCCAATTTTTAAACAAATATTTTAAAAATATCTTATAAACTCTTATTTTCAATATTCAGTACCGTCATTGGCCTTTAAGCAAAACCTTGTCAACAGCAGCGACCAAATGTTCGTCTATAAGAATAGTGTGGGAATCTCACATGAAGCTGATCAGAATTATACTTATGCTGACTCAGCATATTTGTTATTCTACAGCAAAATTTTGCTTATGATTCCCACTGCTCTGAAGTGGCTTCTTGATGCAGATTCGGCCTCCACATATCAAGGCAGTTATTGTTCGACAGCAGCTTACATTGCATTCAAGCAGGTTGCCCGACAACAGATGAAACCTAAGGCTAGTTATCTAACAACAGTTGTTTTTTAACCTATGCTGTCGTCCTCAAGAGAACCTTCACATGCAGACATGACCTTTCGATTGAAGGGTCATTAGGTGGCTTTGTTTCACAGACACTATTATTTTCTCAGTGGTTATTTAAATTTTACCAAGGAATGGAGAAGAGTAACAAAACGAGTGCCACACTCTCAACTCAATATCACGTGACTCCCTGTGATGCCCTCAGACCTGTCTTTGACAGTCACTTGAATGCCTAGGGATGCTTCGTGAGTATCACAAGATTCCCTAATTCTTATTATGAAATTTTTATGTGACTTCCACCTCACTTTTCTCTGCTAGGCTTAAATAAGCCTCTTCAGAATACATTATGAAAGAGCCTCAATTGAAATATCTCACTTTTCTTTCCTTGGTGGATAAGCCAGTCCTTAGAATTTATAGTCTGAGGTTTGGTACAGAGAAATTGTGAGGCAGCTGTTCTTACCACCATCAAGTGGTATCAACACAATGACTCATCATTTTTCCTACAATACAGATAAATGGACGCTATTGTTTCCACCACAATCCAGTCGCTGCCTGACAACATGCTAAGGCTTAATTATCAATGCTGCCAATGGGCAACTGTTGCCTCCACAAACATAAGGCTGTTTTCCTGACAAACAGCAAAACTAGAAGCAAAGTAAAAATCATCGACTGCCTTAATTTATTGTTGACTTCAAATTAGATTTCTAATGTAAATATCAAATTCGATTTGAGGACTGTGAGGAGGCTGTCTAGAATACCTTTTTCTCCACATAGACTAATGATTTTTCAGTGTTGATGTGAATTTTCTCAATAATATCCGATTGTCACTACAAGGGGAGACTGCATCATCTTCCTTGTGAGGATATGGATTGGTGATACAAGCTTAAGACACAAGGTTTTTCTCATCCTAAATAAAGTAGAAGTGAGACCTGGACCAAAATCAGTAAGCGTGTTCTCTCTGCAAAGTACTATATAGGAGAACTTGATGCAAAAAGCAAGCCTGTCCTCATGTAATTTGAGTCTTAACTCGAAACCTAGAGCCGTGTTCCTGCCTCTATTTCCTATTAAAAACAAGGGTGCTGACCTTGGTTTTGCAGCTCCAATCCCTACCCCTATTTTCAGGAAGTGCATCTGAGAAATTAGGCCACAGCATTTCTTCCGCTATCTCTGACATAGACTGAAGTGGTGGCGTAAGCTCAAATTTCAAGCCTGTTTTCTGGGTACAAATATTGCCTGGAGCACTGTCTCAAACCAAATGCCTTCTTTATGGAAGAAAGAATAAAATGGGGACTATGGAAATCTGAACCATGCCTGGATCACCTAAAATAAACCAGTTAAATTCAGGGCCACCACTTCAAGATCATTGAATGGGTAACAACATCCTGTCTAAAGACCTAGGCCCACAAAAATCCAGCCTTGCCCCTGTTATCAGAAACTACTGTGAAAACCTTGGCCTACAGAATCAAACTGTCATATTCTAGAAGGAGGAAGAATGGAGGACTCAGTGCATGGTTCCGAGACTGTCCTCTTTTTAAAGTATTTACAACAAAAACTAGGCCAAAGACACTATCTGTGTCATCATAACAGTATATATTCAGCAGAAACTGGTTCCATGTCACCAATCTTCTTTTAATACAATTATTGAAGGTACCATATCTTATAGCACAGAGCCATTCCCTGGTAATAGAACATCATTTGGGCACTAAGAAACCTGGTTTAAAGCCTGAACTGTTTTGTAAGTTACTCAATTAAAGAACCTGGAAGCATGACCAAAAATTGCTTTTATTTCCAGGAATTAGAGTGGAGATCTGGCACACAGAATCTAGCCTAAGTTCACTTAATGGATCTTTAGATAGAGGACATGGCACATGGTCACAATACTTTCTTGGTAGGAAAAATATCCATAGGGTAAGTTGTGTGGACGTTTGAATATGCACTAACGTCCAGTCTCATTTACAGAGTACACTTGAGAACAATATATTTCACAAACTGAAGGCTGATTCATTGTAAGAGTTAAGGAAAATGCCTACAGTCACAACAATAAGACTAGTCACCTAGTCTTAGAATTTATAGTCTGAGGTTTGGTACACCAGATTCCTTCAGGGTCTTCTTTGATTTCCCCATGAATCACTCTAGGTATTCACTTTACTTCCATGTAATTCCCAGGTGATTACTATGTGATTTTCAGGTAACTTCCACCTTCTTTATTTTCTTCTGTCCTCAAACAAGGATTTTCAAACATGTCTCATAAACTGTTATTTTCAATATTTCAACATTGAGTCATTGACCTTTAAGCAATTTCTTATCGACTGTAGTAGCCTAAGCATAGGCTTGAAATCCACCTTGAAACATAATGTGGATTTCCCAACAGAACCATTAAAAGATATGTTTACAATGAGTCAAAATTTCTGCTATAATACAGCATAATGGAGATTAGAGTTTCCACTACTCTAAGGTAACTTCGTCATTCAGACTGAGCTTCTAAATTTCAATGCAGCCAAAGTATGACTGCTGTTCCCATTGTGTACAAGCAGGTTGCTGGACCAGAGAAAAATTCTCAGGGCAGTTACTTAATAACAAGTGTGTGGTAGCCTATGCCGACATCCTCGAGCAAATCTATTCATGCAGACACAACATTCGACTGAAGGGCTCTTAAGTGGCTATATTACATAGATAATCTTGTTTTCTCAGTGCTTATGTTAATATAACCAAGGAAATTAGAAGGGTAATACAAAAGGAAGTATCACACCATCAATCCAATTTCACGTGATTTTCATTTGTTGCTCTCAGGAAGTCTCTTCCTTGTCACGTGAATCCCATGGGAAAGCCTCGTGAGCATCGTGAGATTTTCTGATTCTTCCTATGAGAGTTCCATACAACTTCCACCTCGTTATATCTACTAGGCTAATCCAAGACTTTTCCGAACACATTGAAGAAATTACTCCCATGTCAGTATCTTTTTTTTAATATTGGTTAAGCCAATATCTCGCAGATTTTTAGTCTGTGGTTTGATATAGAGAAATTCGTAAGCAGCCATTCTTTTTGCAATAAAGAGGTATCCTCACAATGACTTAGCATATTTCCTACAATAAAGCAATATGGTAGCTATGGTTTCAACTGCTACCCATTTGCTGCCTCACAGCACAATCATGTTCAATTATGAACGAGCCAATGTGCGACTTCTGCCTCCACATACATAGGCAGATTTCCTGACAGGCAGACAAAAGTAAGGCGCACTAAAGTTCATTGACTGCCCTGATATACCATCAACTTCACATAAGATTTGTAATGTGGACATGACTTTCCGTTGGAGGTTAGTATGAAGTCTGTCTCGGCCACCTTTGATTGCATGCATCCTAATGGTTTTTTAGCGTTAAAGTGAATTTTCTCTGTTTTATGCATTCATCACTTCAAAAAAAAGCACTGCATCATCTTCCTTTTTTAAGGATGTGGAATGGTGATATGGGCCCAAGGCACAAGGACTATCTTTTCCTAATGAAATTGGAAGAAAGACTGGGAACAAAGACACTAAGCCTATCCTTTCTGAACACTAGTAGATAGGATAACTTAAATCACAGGATAAGTCTCTCCTCATGTAATTTGTGTCCTATCTCAAAACCTATGACATTATCTCCTTTCTGCCTTTTTAAAGGATCTGGTGTGCTATCCTTTGTCGCAGATGCAATTTCTTCCTCTATTTCCAGTTGGTAGATTTGAGAAATTAGATAACAGCATTCCTTACAACTTTCTCAAACATAGACTGAAAGAGTGGCGTGAGCCCACGGTTGCAAGCCTGTTCTCTGTGAACAAATGTTGCTTGAAGTCCTTACCTGAGAGCAAATGTCTTCTTTAGGGAAGAAAAAATAAAACAGAGACTGCAGAATTCTGAACCAAGCTCGGATCTCCTAAAAGGACATAGTTAAACCTAGTTCACAAGGTGAAAACCATCCAGTTGGAAACAAGGCCCAGTCAAGACTGGGGCCCACGGACATCCATCCTGGCCCTATTTATCTTAAACTCTTGGGAACACATTGGCTTATAGAACCAAGTTGTCATCCCCTAAAACAAACAAAAAAAAGTGGAGGACTTGGTGTACGCCTTCAAAACTGTACTACCTTGAAAGCATTTACAATAGAAATTGGGCTAATGGCACTAACCTTGTGTCATCATAGCAGTACATTCAGCACAACCTAGTCCCACATCGCCAATTTTTCTATTAGACAATGATTGAAAGGTGAACATGCCTTACAGCACTAAGCCTTTCTTCTAATAAGAGAAGAGAGCACTAAGAAACATGGCCAAAGCCTGGACTGTTCTTTAAAACATTTGATTGGGGAGGTTGGAATCACAACCATGTATCGCTCCTATTTCTAGAAAGTAGTGTGGAGACCTTGGCCCACAGGATCTAGCCTAATTTTACATAATTAATTTTTAGGTAAAGGACTTGGCAAATGGTCACAAGACTTTCTTGGTACAAAAAGAAAAGCCGATGGAAGTCCATGTCCTAGGAGGCAGTCCTCTGCTGGAACTGGGGTAGGTTGTTTGATGTTTGAAAATACAACACCACGCCAATCTCGTATATAAGATAAACTCATTTGCAATACAAATCATGCCCTGAAGCCTGGTTCTTCTATGAAGTAAAGTGAAACCTTACAGCCACAGCAACAAGACTGGTGACTTGGTAGATACCAGATTAGTGCACAATATTTCTTGATCCACATGTGAATTCCACCAGGTGTTTACTTAACATCCACATCATTCCCTAGTAATTTCTAAGTGATTTTCAGGTGAGTTCCACCTGATTCCTTTTTCCCTATTTTCAAACAAGTGCTTTCAAAACTCATATCATAAACTCTTGTTTTCAATATTCAGCATCAAGTCATTGGCCTTTATGCAATTTTTTTGTCGACAGTAGTGGCCAAAGTTCCCCATTAAAAATAGCATGGAGTTCCCATATGAAACTATTCAGAGTTACACTGACAACAATTCAAAATTTTTGCTATACTACGGGAAAATGGCACTTGCAGTTTCCGCCGCTCAAAAGTAGCTTTGTCAAGCAGACTAGGACTTCAAATATCAACACAGTTAATGTTCAACAGCAGCTTCCATTGCATTCAAGCTGGTTGCCTGACCAGTGATGAAACTTAAGGCCAGTAATCTGACACAATTCTCTTTTAACCTATGCCGCTCTCCTCAAGTGAACCTTCTCATGTAGACATGATCTTTTGATTTAAGGGCCATTAGGTGGCTATGTTACACAGACAATATCATTTTATCAGTGGTTATCTATTTTTACCAAGGATTGGAGAAAAATAACTCAAAGTGAGCACCATACCCTCATCTCAAAATCATATGACTCCTTATGGTTCCCCTCAGGCCTATCTCTTGATGGTCACATGAATGCCACAAGGAAGCCTCATGAGTATCGTGAGATTCTTATTTACAGGTGACTGCCACCTGTAAATCTGTGAGGCTAAAGTAAGCCTCTTCAGAACATTGATGGAACAGCCTCAATGTCATATTATCAGTTTTCTTTCCTTAGAGGTTAAAATAGTCCCTCTTGGAATCTGTAGTCTGAGGTTTGATAAAGAAATTCTGAGGAACCCCCTTTTTTGCCAACAAGTGGTATCCTCACAATGAGTTAGTATTTTTACTTCAATAAGAAAAATGGCAGCGATTGTTCCTTCACTATCCAGTCATTGCCTCACCGCATACTGAGACTCAATTATTAATGCCTCTAATATGTGACTGCTGCATCGACAAACATAAGGCAGTTTTCCTGACAGACAAAACTAGAAATGAAGTAAAGCTCATTGACTGCTCACAGATACCACTGACTTCAAATTAGATTGCCAATATGGACATGACATTCAATTCAATGAAAGTTAGGAGGCTGTCTCAGCCAAGTAGACTAATGGCTTCTCAGTGTTCATGTGAATTTTCTCATTGATATGCAATTGTCACTACAAAGGGAGCACTACATCATCCCTACTCATGAAGATATGGATTGGTGACATGGAACCAGGGCACACGGCCTGTTTTTTGTTTTGTTTTGTTTTGTTTTGTAAAAAGTAGAAGGGCAACTGAGAACAAAAGCTCTATGTCTGTCCTCTCTGAAAATTAGTAGATAGGAGAACTTAATCCAAAGGGCAAGCCCTTCCTCATGTAATTTGAGTCTTCTCTAGAATCTAGGACAATGTCTTTAACTCTGTTTCCTATTAGAAATCAAGGTGCTAATCTTGGTACTGCAGTTTCAATTTCTATCTCTATTTCCAGAAAGTATATGTGAGAAATTAGCCTACAGTATTTTTTTCCAACTTCTTTCAAGCCTGTTTTGTGTGAATAAATTGCTGGGGTCCTGGCTCAAAGCAAAAGCCTTCTCCATGGAAGAAAAATAAAACAAAGACTGTGGAAATCTAAACCATCCTGGATTCCCAAAAAGGCAGCAGTTAAACTCAGGGCCACAACATTGAGTTCATTCAATTGGTAACAATATCCAGTCAGAAGACCTAAGTCCACAAACATCCAGCTGTCCCTTGCTTTCTGAAATTACCGTGAATACCTTGGCCTACAGAATCAAGCTGTCATCTCCTAGAAGGAGGAATAATAAAAGACTCAGTGCACAGCTCCAAGAATGTTCTTTCTTTAAAGTATTTACGATAGAAATTAGGCTGAAGACACCAATCTGTGTCATCATATCAAGACATTCAGCAAACACTGGTTCCACGTCACCAATTTTTATATTTTTATACAATTATTGAAAGGTGACCATACATTACAGCACCAAGTTTCCCCGAAAATAGAACATAGTTTGGGCACTAAGAAACCTGGATCAGAGCCTGAACTGTTTTGAAGTTACTCGATTGTAGAGCCTGGAAGCATGGCCAAGCATTATTTTATCTCCAGGAAGTATAGTGGAGACCTTATAATGCATAATCTAGCATAATTTTACTTGATGGATCTTTAGATTGAAGAATTGGCACACTGTCAAAAGACTTTTTTGGTAGAAAAGAAAGTTGATGGAAGTCCATGGCACCAAACCCAGTCCTCTGTCAGAACTAGGGCGAGTTGTGTAGACATTTGAATACATAATACCACACTGGTCTCATTTACAGAGTACACTTGAGTGCAAAACATTACACAAACTATGCCTGATTCATTGTAAGAGGTAAGGTAAAAATTTACAGTCACAGCAACAAGACTAATCACCTGGTACACACCAGATTCCCGCAGGGTCTTTTTTATACCCACGTGAATCACTCCAGGTATTCGCTTGACCTCTTTGTAATTCCTTGGTGAATACTATGTGATTTTTAGGTTACTTTTACATTATTTCTCTTCCCCTGTCTTCAAGTGTTTTCAAAACATGTCTCATAAGCTGTTATTTTAAATATTTCATCATTGAGTCATTGGCCTTTAAGCAATTTCTTCTCGGCAGTAGTAGCTTAAGGTTCACCTTCAAGAATAGTGTGGATTTCCCACTAGAACCCTTAAAAGTTGTTTACAATGAGTCAAAATTTTTGCTACAAAATAGCATAATGGCTCTTAGAATTTCCACTGTTTCAAGGTAGTTTTTTTTCATTCAGACTCAGCCTCTAAATTTCAACACGGTTAATGTGTGACTGCTCCTCCATTGTATATAAGCAGTTTGCCTGACCAGAGATGAAACCTCAGGCCAATTACCTAATAACAAGCATGTCTTGGCTTATGTCATTGTCCTCAAGAAATTCTTCAAATCCAGACATGATCTTTCGAAGAAAGGTCTGTTCATTGGCTATTTTACTCAGGTAATCCGATTTTCTCCCTGATTATTGAAATTTTATCAAGAATCATAGAAGAGTAACACAAAAGTGAGAGACACCCCATCACTCTAATTTTATGTGATTTTGTGTGTTTCCCTCAGGCCTGACTCATCCTTGTTACATTAATCCTATGGGAAAAACTCCTGAATATCACTAGATTTCCTAATTCTAGGTACAATATTTCTAGGCAACTAACACCTCATTACTTCTTCTAGGCTAATGATTGATTTTCAGAACACGGTGAAGAAAATCCCTCAATGTCAGCATGTCAGCTTTATTTACAAATTGGTTAAGCCAGTCTCTCACAGATTTTTAGTCTGTGGTTTGATATAGAAAAATTCTTAAGCAGCCATTTATTTTGCAACAAAGAGGTATACTCACAATGACTCAATATTTTTTTTTACAATTAAGCAATATGGCATCTATGTTTTCTACCACAATTTATTCACTGCCTCACAGCCCATTCATACAAACGTAGAGGCAAACTAAAGATCATTGACTGCCTGCATATACCGTTGACCTCACATAAAATTTGTAATGTGGACATGACATTCGATTCAAGGTCAGTGCGAAATCTATCTCAGCCACCTTCAGTTCAATGCATACGAATTATTTCTGTGTTGATGTGAAATATCTCAGTTATATTCACTTGTCATTTCAGAGAAAGCACTACATCATCTTCCCATGAGAGGATGTGCATTGGTTACATGGGCCAAAAGCACAAGGCTAGCCTTTTCCTAACAAAAGTAGAACAGAGACAGGGAACCAAGGCACTAAGCCTATCCTCTCTGGAGACTAGTAGATAGGAAACTTAAAACACAGGGTAAGTCTGTCCTCATGTAATTTTAGTCTTATCTCAAAACCTAGAACCATGTCTCCTGACTGTCTTTCCTATTGTGATCCAGTGTGCTGTCCTTGGTTGCAGTTACAATCCCTATCTCTATTTCCAGAAGTTATATTTAAGAAATTAGCCCCAAACATTTCATCCACACTAACTTGAATTGGTGTACGATCGGTTGAACAACCTGTCATCATTATTGGCCAACTAGCATCAATCTTTTATTTTCTACTTATTCTAGTCTAATGCCTCCTGTGAGTATTGTAGGAAACCATCTCTTAAAATGAAGAATCTATGTAGTATATTAATTATACTGGTCTTGAAATCCAGAGAAGGGCAAACAAATTCTCCCAAAGGCTCAAGGAACAAACTCAAGTTCCACCATCAACACCCAAAACTGATATTCTACTTAAACTATTCCTTGAAACCTTACATACTGCTATGTGATTTGTGCATAATATTATCTACCACATCATTATACAGTATATTAATGTATAATAGTACATAACATTATTACCCCATGAATATTCATCAATACCCCAAATCTAATCAGACATAGCACATCAACCTAACCTCCTACACAATACCTAACCAACACGAGTATTCAAGGAGTACATGGGCTTATTAACATATCATAGTAGATACAATTGTTCATTGCACATGCCCCTTTAAGTCAAATCATTTCCAGACAACATGCATATCACCTCCAATAAGTGTATCATAACTACAAACTCCTGTGACACCAACAACTTTCTTCTGCCTGTCTCTGAGATAGCCTGAAATGGTAGCAAAGGCCCACAGTTTAAAGCCTGTTCTCTGTGAAAAAAATGTTGCCTGAAGTCCTTGTCTAAAAGCAAAAGCCTTTTTTAGGGAAGAATAAATAAACGTTTACTGTGGAAATCTTAACCATGCTCAGACCTCCTAAAAGGACATAGATGAAGCCCAGGCCCACAATGTCAAGACATTAAAATTGGTAAAAATGTCCCATTTCAAGACCTGGGCCTTGTTAACTGAAACTCTGTGGACACCTTGGCCTATACAACCAAGCTGTCATCTTCTTGAAGAAAGAAGAATGAAGGACTCGCTACGTGCCTGATTACTGTACTTCTTTGAAAGCATTTATGATAAAATTGGGCCAATGGCACCAACCTTGTGTCTTTGTAACAATACATTAAGCACGACCTGGTCCAATGTCACCCATTTTCCTTTTAGACAATTGTTGAAAGTTAACCATACCTTGCAGCACCAAGCCTTTGTTCTGGTAAGAGATGGTAGTGTGGGCACTAAGAAATCAGGCCAAAGCCTGGATTGTTCTTTAAAAAAACACAATTGCGGAGCTTTGATCACAACCAAGTATTGCTCCTATTTCTAGAAAGTAGTGTGAAGACCTTGGCCCACAGGATCTAGCCTAACTTTACATAATGAATCTTTAGGTAAAGGACTTGGCAAATGGTCACAAGACTTTCTTGGTACTAAAAGCCGATGGAAGTCCATGGTCTAGGAGGCAGTCCTCTGCTGGAAATGGGGTAAATTGGGTGTCCTTTAGAACACATAACACTATGGCCAACCTCATATATAAGGTTAAATCTTTTGCTATATTATTCATGCTCTGATTCCTTGCTCATTCTATGAAGTAAAGTGAAAAACTACGGCCACAACAAGAAGACTGGTCACTTGATAGATACCAGATTAGTTCAGGTATTCCTTGATCCCCATGTGAATTCCACCATGTGTTTCTGTGATATATGTGTGATTCACCTTGTGATTTCTAAGTGATTTTCAGGTGAGTTCCACCTTATTCTTCTTCATGTATTTTCAAACAAGTGTTTTCAAAACTCATCTCATAATCTCTTAATTTCAGTATTCAGCATTGAGTCTTTGGCCTTTAAGGAATTCCCTGTCGACAGTTCTGGCAAAAGGTCCACCAAAAACAAGAGTGCAGGAGTCCCATATGAAGTCATTCAGAGATATACTCACAATGATTTAGCATTTTTGCTATATTACAGCAAAATTCACTTATAATTTACATCACTCTAAAGTAGCTTCATTAAGCAGACTTAGCCTCCAAATATCAACACAGTTAATGTTCCATAGTAGCTTTAATTGTATTCAAGCCACTTGCCTGACCACCGATGAAAGCAACTGCCAGTTATATAAAAATTGTTTGTTAACCAATAACGCTGTCATGAAGCGAACCTTCTCCTATAGACATAAACTTTCGATTGAAGGGCTGTAAGGTGGCCTTATCACAAAGACACTATCATTTTCACAGTGGTTATCTAAATTTTACCAAGAAATAGAGAAAGGTACCTCAAAAGTGATCACCACAAATTTAACCCAATATAATTTGACTTCCTGTAATGCCTTCAGGCTTGTCTCTTGGCCGTCACGTGAATTCCACAGGGAAGCCTTGTGAATTTTGCGAGATTCCCTAATTCTTATGACAAGATTTCCAGGTGACTTCCCCTTTATTTCCTCTGCTAGGCTAAAATAAGCTTCTTCTGAACATGTCGATGGAACAGAATCAATGTCTACATCTCAGTTTTTATTTATTTATTTATTTATTTTATCGCTGGATAAGCCAGTCACTCTCAGAATTTGTATTCTGAGGTTTGGTGTAGAGAAATTCTGAGGCAGCCATTTTTTCCACCATCAAGTAATATCCTCACAATGGCTCAGCATTTTTCCTATAATACAGAACATTGGTGGCTGTGGTTTCCACCACTATTCATTCAGTCACTACCTCACAACACAATCAGGCAGTATTATCAACACCGCCAATTTGCGACAATTGCCTCATGAACATAAGGCTCTTTTCCTGACATACTGAGAAAACTAGAGGAGAATGAAAGATCATTGACTGCTCGCATATACTGTTGACTTCAAATGAGATTTGCAATGTATACACAACATTTGATTGGAGGACACTTAAGTGGCTGTCTCGGCTACCTTTTGCTCAACGTAGACTAAAGATTTCTCAGTGTCAATGTGAATTTTCTAAGCGATATCCACTTGTCACTACAAAGGGAGCACTACAATATCTTCCCTTGAGAGAATATAGAATGGTGCAATGGGCCCAAGGCAAAAGACCTGTCTTTTCCTAACATTAATTAGAAGTGAAACTGGGATCCAAACTAAGCCCGTTCTCTCTTAAAAGTAGTAGATAGAAGAACTTAATCCAAAGTGCAAGCCTCTCCTCATGTGATTTGAGTCTTATCTCAAAACTTAGGATCTTGTCTACTGCCTACCTAGTCTATTATGATCCAATGTGCTGTTCTTGTTGGCAGTTACAATCCCTACAATCCCTACGTCTATTTCCAGAAGGCAGATCTGTTAAATTAGCCCAGGGCATTTCTTCCTACTTTTTCCAATATAGACTAAAGAGTGGCATAAGCCCACAGTTCCAAGCCTATTTTCTGGAAACAAATGTTGCCTGAAGACCTTTTCTCACACAAAAGCCTTCTGTAGGGAAGAAAACATAAAACTGAGACTGTAAAAATCTGAACCAAGCTTGAAAATCCTAAGAAAAAATAGTTAAAGGCCAGGCCCACAACTTTAATATCATGCCATGGTAACAATGTTCAGTCTTAAGACCGAGGCCAGCAAACATCCAGCCGGACTCTTGTTATATGAAACTCTTGTGGACACCATGGCCTGTAGAACCAAGCTGTCATCTCCTAGGAGGAGGACAAATGGAGGACTTGATGCACACCTCCAAGACCGTTCTCCCTTGAAAACATTTCCAATAGAAATTGGGCCAATGGCACCAACCCTGTTTCATCATAATAGTACATTCAGGACAACTTGATCCCACATCACCAATTTTTCTTTTAGAGAATGATTAAAAGGTGACCATAGCTTGTATCACCAAGTTTTTTTTTTCTAGTAAGATCATGTACTGCGGACACTAAGAAAGATGGCCAAAGCCTGGACTCTTCTATATAAAACTCGATTGGGGAGCTTGGGATCACAACCAAGTATTGTTCCTATTTCTAGGAAGTAGAATGGAGACCTTGGATGACAGAATCTGGGTTAACATTACATAACAAATCTTAGGTAGAATTATTGGCAAACTGTCACAAAGACATTCTTGGTAGGCAAAGAAAAGTCATTGGAAGTCTATGGCCTAGAAGGCAGTCCTCTGCTGAAGCCTGGTTCTTTCTATGAACCAAAGTGAAAACCTATGGCCACAACAACAAGACTGGTCACTTGGTATATACCAGATTAGTATGGGGTAATCCCTGATTTCAATGTGAATTTCACCTGGTGTTTACTTGATCTCTGCACAATTCCCTAGTGATTTCTTAAGTGATTTGATTTTCAGGTGAGTTCCACCTCATTCTCCTCCCCTATTTTCAAGCAAGTGTATTCAAAACTCGTCTCATAAACTCTAATTTTTGATATTTGCCATCGACTCATTGGCCTTTAAGCAATTCTGTGTTAACAGTAGTGGCCAAGGTCCACATAGAAGAATAGTGCTTGAGTCCCACATGAAGCCAGTCACGGTTATACTCACAACGACTCAGCCTTTTTTCTATATTACAGCAAAATTGCTCTTACAGTTTACATTGCTATAAAGTAGCTTCATAATGCAGACTTAGCCTCCAAATATCAATATACCTAATGTTCAACAGCAGCTTCCACAGCTTTCAAGTGCGATGCTTGACCACAAATAAAACCTAAGGCCAGTTATCTAACAACAATTGTCTGTTAAATTATGCTGCCATCCTCAAGTGAACCTTTTCATGCAGACATGACCTTTCAATTGAATGGCTATACCTAAGGGCTGTGCAGCTATGTTACACAGACACTATCATTTTCTCACTGGTTATCTGAATTTTACCAAGGAATGGAGGAAGGTAACTCAAAAGTGAGTGCCACACCATCAACCCAATATCATATGACTCCCTGTAATGTCCTTGGGCCTGTCTTTTGATGGTCCTGTGAATCCCTCAGGGAAGCCTTGTATTGTGATATTC
Organism: Rousettus leschenaultii; assembly: GCA_015472975.1. Classification (NCBI taxonomy): domain Eukaryota; kingdom Metazoa; phylum Chordata; class Mammalia; order Chiroptera; family Pteropodidae; genus Rousettus; species Rousettus leschenaultii. Next base: position 55,073 of record BNJM01000558.1, on the reverse strand, counting down.
CTTAATTCTTGTGATGAGATTTCCAAGCGACTTCCATCTTACTTTCTTCTGCAAGTCTAAAATAAGCCTCTTCATAACATGTTGATGGAAGAACCTCATTGTAAATATTTCTGTTTTCTTTTGTAGGTAGTTAAGCCAGACACTCTCAGAATCTGTAGTCTGAGGTTGGTATAGAGTTTTCTGAGGCAGATGTTCTTTCCGCCATCAAGTGGAATCCTCACAATGACTCAGAATTTTCCTACAATACAGAAAAATTGAGGCTACTGTTTCCTCCACTATCGAGTCACTGCTGCCCTGCACAACCAGGCTCAATTGTCAATGCCGCCATGTGCGACTCTTGCCTCCATGAACATAAGGCAGTTTACCCAACAAACAAACAAAACTAGAGCTGAAGTAAAGATCATTGACTGCCTAAATATATCACTGAGCTCAAATTAGATTTGTCATGTTGACACGACATTCATTTGGAGGACAGTTAAGAGGCTGTCTTGACCACCTTCTTCACAATGAACACTAATGACTTCTCAGTGTTGATGTAAATTTTCTCAGTGATATGCACTTGTCACAACAAGGGGATCACTACATCATCCTCCCTCATAACGATTTGCATTGGTGACACAAGCCCAAAGCACAAGGCCTGTATTTTTCTAACAAAAAGTAGAAGAAAGACTGGGACCCAAAGCACTAAGCCTATCCACTCCGATGATTAGTAGATAGGGGAACTTAATCAAAAGGGCAATCCTGTTTTCATGTAATTTAAGTCTTATCTAGAAACCTAGGTTATTGTCTCCTGCCTCTATTTCCTATCAGGAACCAGAGTGTTAACCTTGTTTTGCAGTTCCAATCCCTACCCCAATTTCCAGGAAGTAGATCTGAGAAATTGGCCCACAGCATTTAATCAGACTGTCTCCGACATAGACTGAAATGGTGGCATAATCCCAAGTTCCAAGTCTGTTTTCTATGAAGAAATGTTGCCTGGAACCCTGGCTCAAAGCAAAGCATTCTTTATGGAAGAAAAGTAAAATTCAGTCTATGAAAATCTGAACCAATCCTGGACCACCTAAAAAGAAACAGTTAACTCAGGGCCACAAGGTCAAGATCATCCAATTCATAACAATATCCAGTATGAAGACCTAGACCCACAAACATCCAACCTGGACTGTTCTATCTGAAACTATTGTGGACAACTGGGCCTAAAGAATAAAGCTGTTATGTCCTAGAAGGAGGAGAATGGAGGACTCGGAGCATGGTTCCAAGTCTGTTCTTGCTTTAAAATATTTAGGATAGAGATTGGGCTGAAGACACCAACCCTTGTTATCATAACAGTAAATTCAGCACAAACTGGTTCCATGTCACTAATTTTCCTTTTATAGAATTATTGAAATGTGACTGTACCTTATAGCCCCAAACCTTTCCCCATGTAATATAACATAGTTTGAGCACTAAGAAATCCGGATCAAAGCCTGAACTGTTTTATAAGTTATGACTGGAGAGCCTTGTAGCACAGCCAAACATTGTTTATTTCCAGTTAGTAGATGGAGACCTTGGCACACATAGCCTAGCTTAACTTTACTTGACATGGCAGACAGTCACAAGACCTTGGTTGGGAAAAATTTCTATGGACGTCCCTGGCTTAGGACCCAGTCCTCTGCTGGAACTAGGGTAAGCATTGTGGATGTATGAATACACAACACCAGGCCGCTATCAATTACAGATTAAATCTGAGTGCAAAATATTTCACAAACTGAAGTCTGATTCATTATAAGAGATAATGTGAAAACCTACAGTCGCAGCAACAAGACTAGTCACCTGGTAGACACCAGATTCCTGCAGGATCTTCCTTAATCCCCCTGTGAATCTTTCCAGGTATTCACTCGACCTCCATGTAATCCCCTGTTGGTTACGACGTGAGTTTCAGGTGACTTCCACCTTTCCACCTTATTCCTGGTCCCCTATCCTCAAACAAGTGTTTTCAACTCACTTTCATATTTTCAATATTTCAGCATTGAGTCATTGACCTTTAAGCAATTTCTTCTCAACAGTAGTCGCTTAAAGTTCACTTTAAAGAATAGTATGGATCTCCTACCAGAACTGTTGAGGGTATTGCTCACAATGACTCGGTATTTTTGCTACAATACTGCATAATAGCTCTGGGAGTTTCCACCCCTTGAAGGTAGCTTCATCATTCAGACTCAGGCTCTAAATTTCAACGTGGATAATATGTGACCGCTGTTCTCATTGTATGCAGGAAGGATTTTCCCTCCAGAGACAATACCTCAGGGAAGTTACCTAATGACAAGAGACAAGAGAATGTTAGCCTATGCAGCTGTCCTCAAGCAGATTTTCTCATGCAGACATGACCTTTAGATTGAAGGGCTGTATTGTGACCATGTTACACAGGTAATCTTATTTTCTCAGTGCTTATTAGAATTTTGCCAAGGAATGAATAAGGAAAACACAAAAGTGAGTGTTACACCATCTCCCAAATTTCATGTGATTTTCGTGTGTTGCCCTCAGGCCAGTCATCTCTTGGTCACGTGAATCCCATGGGAAAGCATGGTGTGAATCATGAGATTTCCTAATTCTTGGCATGAGATTTCCAGGTGATTTCCACTTCACTTTCCTCTGCCAGGATAATACAAGCTTTTCCAGACTCTGTGACAAAGCTGCCTCAATGTCAGTATAGTGGCTTTCTCACATATTGGTTAAGCCAGTCTCTCACAAATTTTTAGTCTGTGATTTGATATAGAGAAATTCTTAAGAAGCTGTTCTTTTTGCAATGAAGAGGTATCCTCACAATGACTCAGCATTTTGCCTACAATAAAGCAATATGTCATCTATGGTTCCAACCACTATTTATTCGCTGCCTCAAGCACACTCAGGCTCAATTATTAGCGAAGCCAATATGCAATTTTTGCCTCCACTGACATAGGCAGTTTTTCTGACAAACAAACAAAAGTAGAGGCGATTTCAAGATCATTGACTACCCGCATAGACCATTGACCTCAGATAAGATTTGTAATGTGGACATAATATTCGATCGGAAGTCAGTACAAAATCTCTCAGTCACCTATGGTTCCACACATACTAAGGATTTCTCAGTGTGTTGTGAATTTTTTGTTATATGCACTCATCATTTGAAGAAAGCACTATATCATCTTTCCTTGTGAGAATGTAGATTGCTTACATGGGCCCAAGGCACAAGAAGGTCTGTCTTTTCCAAACAAAAAGTAGAAGGTGACTGGGAACCAAGGCACTAAAGCCTATCTTCTCTGAAAACTAGTAGATGGTTTAACTTAAACCACAGGGCAGGTCTGTCCTCATGTAATTTGATTCCTATCTGGACACCTAAAACCTTATCTCCTACCTACATTTCCTATTGAGATCCGGTGTGCTGTTCTTGTTTGCACTTATAATCCCTACGTCTATTTCCAGGAAGTACATTTGAGAAATAGCCCAGAGCACTCCTTCCAACTTTCTCCTATACAGACTGAAAGGGTGGTGAAAGCCCACACTTCCAAGCCTGTTCTCTGTTCACAACTGTTGCCTAAAGTCCTTATCTCAAAGCAAAAGCCTGCTTTAAGAAATAGAAAATAAAACAAAGACTATGGAAATCTGAACCAAGCCTGGACCTTCTTAACAGGCATAGATAAAGCCCTGGCCCACAATGTCAATACAAACCAATTGGTAGTAATATCCAGTCTCAAAACCTAGGTCTGCAAACATCCAGGCTGGTCTTTGTTACCTGAAACTCTTGTGGACACCTTAGCCTACAGAACTAAGCTTTCATCTCATAGGAGGAGGAAGAATGGAAGACTCGGGGCATGCCTCCAAGACTGTATCTCCTTGAGAACATTTATGAGGGAAATTAGGTCGATGGCACCAACTCTGTTTCATCATAACAGTACACTCAGCACAACTTTGTTCCACATCAACAATACACACACACTCACACACACACACACACACATGCATATATGTGTATATACGTGTGAGTGTGTGCGTATATGCATATATATATGTATGTGTGTGTGTATATATATGTATATATGTGTATATATATGTATATATGTATATGTGTGTGTGTGTGTGTGTATATATATTTATATATATATAAAATTATTGAAAGGTGAAACTACCTAGCAGTACCAAGACTTTCTTCTGGTAAGTGAAAGTAGTGTGGGTGCTAAGAAACCTGGCCAAAACCTGGTTTGTTCTTTAAAACACTCAGTTGAGGAGCTTGTAATCACAATCAAGTATTCCTCCTGTTTCTAAGAAGAAGAGTGGAGACCTTGGCACATGGTATCAAGCCTAACATTATATAATGAATCTTTAGATAAAGGATTTGGCAAATTGTTACGAGAAATTCTTGGTAGGAAAAGGAAAGTTATTGGAAGTCCATGGCTTAGGAGACAGTCTTGTGATGAATCTGGGGTAAGTTGGGTGGATGTTTGTGAACACAACATCACACCAGTCTCATATATAAGGTAAACTCATTTGCAATGTGATTCATGCTCTGCAACCAGCTCCATTCTACAAAATAAAGTAAAAATCTATAGCCACAGCAACAAGACTGGTCTCTTGGTAGATACCAGATTAGTGAAGAAGGGTCCTTGATCCCTATATAAATTTGATGAGTCGTTTACTTGATTTTTGCATGATTTCCTAGTGATTTCTCAGTGATTTTCATGTGATTTCCACCTCATTCCTCTTCCCTTATTTTCACACAAGTATTTTCAAAACTTGTCACATAAACACTTATTTTCAATATTCAGAATCAAGTCATTGGCCTTTCAGCAATTCCCTGTTGTCAGTAGTGGCCAAAGGTGCACGTAAAAGAATAGTGTGTGCGTCCCACATGAAGCTGTTTAGAGTTATACTCACAATACTCAGCATTTTTACTATACTACAGCAAAATGGCACTTACAGTTTACAACGATCTATTGTAGTTTCATCAAGCAAACCCAGCCTCCAAATATCAGCACAGTTAGTGTTCGACAATAGCATTATTGTGTTAAAGCATGTTGACTAACCACAGATGAAACCTAAGGCCACTTATCTAACAAGAATTGTCTGTTAATCTATGCTGCTGTTCTCAAGTGAACCTTCTCATGCAAACATGACCTTTCAATTGAAGGGCTGTACCTAAGGGCTGTGTAGCTATGTTACACAGTCACTATTATTTTCTCAGTGGTTATTTAAATTTTAGCAAGAAATGGAGAAGGGTAACTCAAAAGTGAGTGTCATGTCAATAAACCAATATCATGTGACTTCCTGTGGTTCCCTCAGGCCTGTCTCATGCCTGTCACATGAATCCCACAAGGAAGTCTTGTGTGTATCACGAGATTCTCTAATTCTTGTGACGAGATTTCCAGGAGTCTTCCACATCACATTCTTCTAATAGAATAAAATAGGCCTCTTTAGAACACCTTGATGGAATAGCTTCCATGTTAATATCTCAGTTTTTTTTTTACTTGGTGGTTAAGCCAGTGCCTCTCAAAATTTGTAATCTGAGGTTGGTATAGAAAAATTCTGAGGCAGTCGTTCTTTCCACCATCAAGTGGTATCCTCACAATAACTCAGCATTTTTCCTACAATACAGAAAAAAATGGAGGCCATGTTTTCTTCACTATCTATTTTTGGCTCACAGCACACCCGGGCTCAATTATCAATGCAGCCAATGTGCGATGTCTGTTCCACAAAGAGACAAAGAGACAAAAGTAGAGGTGAATTCAAGATCATTGACTGCCCGTATTGACTTCAAATTAGATTTGTATTGTGGAAATAAGATCCAATTGGAGGACAGTTAGGAGGCTGTCTTGGGACTCTTCTGCTCTATGTAGACTAATGACTTCTCAGTGTTGTTGTGAATTATGTTAGTGACATGCACTTGTCACTACAAAGGGAGCATTACATCATCCTCCCTCGTGAGGATTTGGATTCGTAACACGGGCCCAAGGCACAAGTCCTCTCTTTCGTAATAAAAAGTAAGAAGGAGCCTGGGACCTAAAACACTAAGTCTCTTCTCTCTGAAAACTAGTAGATAGAACTTAATCCAAAGGGCAAATCAGTCCTTATATAATTTACTTCTTATCTAGAAACCTAGGACCTTGTCTTCTTCCTCTATTTCCTATTAGGAACCAGCGTGCTGACTTTGGTTTTGCAGTTCCAATCCCAACCTCTATTTTCAAGAAGTAGATCTGAGAAATTAGTCAACAGTATTCTTCCATCTTTCTCTGACATGGATTGAAATGGTGGCGTAAGCCCACTGTTCCAAGCCTGTTTCTGTGAACGAATGTTGCCTGAAGTCCTTGTTTAAAAGCAAAAGCCTTCTTTATGGAAGAAAAATAAATAAGAGACTGTGGAAATCTGAGCTAAGCCTGGACCTCCTAAACAGACATAGTTAAATCCCAGGCCCACAATGTCAAGCCCATCCAATGGGTAAAAATATCCAGTCTGAAGACCTAGGCCCATAAACATCAAGCCTGGTTCTTGTTATGTGAAACTCTTGTGTATCCCTTGGTCTATAGAACCAAGCTCTCAACTCCTAGGAGAAGTAGAAAGGAGGACTCGATGCATGCCTCCAAGTTTTTAATCCCTTGAAAGCCTTTACGATAGAAATTGGGACAATGGCACCAACTGTGTGTCATCATAATAGTACATTCAGCACAACCTAGTCCCAGTAACCAGTTTTACTTTTAAACAATTATTAAAAGGTGACCATACCTTGTAGTACAAAGCCTTTCTTCTTGTAAGAGAAGTAGTGTGGGTTCTAAGAACTCTGGCAAGAGACTGAACAGTTCTTTAAAAAACTTGATTGGAAAGCTTGGATTCACAACAAAGTATTGCTCCAATTTCTAGGAAGTACAGTGTAGACCTTGGTCCACAGAATGTAGACTAACTTTACATAATGAATCTTTAGGTAGAGGACATGGCAAAGAGTCACAAGACATTCTTGGTAGGCATAGAAAAGTCATTGTAAGTCATGAACTAGGAGGCAGTCCTCTTCTGGAACTGAGGTAAGCTGGGTGGATGTTTGAAAACACAACATGCCATTATTATATTAAGGTAAACTCATTTGCCATACTATTCATGCTCTGAAGCCTGGTTCATTCTATAAAGCAAAGTGAAAACCTAAGGTCACAGCAAAAATCTAGTCACTTGGTAGATACCTGATTGATGCGGGATAGTCATTGATCGCCATGTAAATTCCAACAGGTGTTTCCTTGATCTCCATGTGATTTCTAAGTGATTTTCAGGTGATTTCCACCTTATACCTCTTCCCCTATTTTCACACAAGTGTTTTCAAAATGGGCTTCATAAACTCTTATTTTCAATATTCAGCATGGAGTCATTGGCCTTTAAAATATTCCATCGACATTAGTCACCAAAATTGAGCAATGAAAGAATAGTAGGGGAGTTCCATATGAAGCTGATAAGAGTTATACTCACAATGAATCAGCATTTTTGCTACACTACATAAAATTGGCACTTACAGTTTACACCACGCTAAAGTATCTACATCAAAGAGATTCAGCCTCCAAATATCAACACACTTAATGTTTGACAGCAGCTTTCATTACATCCAAGCAGGTTGCCTAACCACAGATGAAACCTAAGGTCAGTTTTCTAACAACAATCATCTGTTAACCTATGCCGCCGTCCTCAAAAGAACCTTGTTACACAGACATGACCTTTTGATTGAAGGGCTGTTAGCTGGTTCTGTTACATAGACACTATCATTTTCCCAATGTTTATCTAAATTCTACCAAAGATTGGAGAAGGGAAACTCAGAAGTGAGTGCCACACTATCAAATCAATATCACCTAACTCTCTGTCATGCCCTCAGGCCTGTCTCTTGCCAGTTGCATGAATCCTTCAGGGAAGCCTCAGGCATATCGCAAGATTGCCTAATTCTTGTGAGGAGACTTCCAGGTGACTTTCACCTCAGTTTCCTCTGCTAGATTAAAATAAACCTCTTCAGAACACATTATGGAACAGCCTCATTGTCAATAGATCAGTTTTCTTTCCATGATGATTAAGTCTCTCAGAATTTGTCAGCTGAGGTTTGGTATGGAGAAATTATGAGGCAGCCATTCTATCCACTATCAAGTGGCATCCCCACAATGACTCAGCATTTTTTCTACTATACGGAAAAATGTGCTATTACTGCTTCCACTGACATATGCATTTTTTCCTGACAAAGAGATGAAAGTAGACATGAACTTAAGATCATTGACTGCCCACATATACCGTTGATTTCAAATGAGTTTTGTAATGTACACGCGACATTAAATTAGAGGACAGTTAGGAGGCTATCTCAGTCATCTTCTGGTCAAAGTAGATTAAAGACTTCTCAGTGCTGATGTAAATTTTCTCATTGATATGCACATGTCACTAAAAAGGGAGAAGAACTACATCCTCCTTCTTTGTAAGGACATAGATTGGTGACACAGACCCAAGAAACAAGGCCTAACATTTTTTAAATAAAAATTAGAAAAGAAATGGGATCCAAAGCACTAAGCCTGTCCTTTCTGAAAACTTGTAGATAGGAAAACAATCCAAATGGCAAGCCTGCCCTCATGTAATTTGAATCTTACCTATGTTTGTGGAGGCAGAAGTCACACTGTCTTCTGCCTCTATTTTCTATTAGGTACCAGAGTACTGACCCTGGTATTGCAGTTCTAATTTCTAACCCTATTCCAGGAAATAGATCTGAGAAATTAGCCCAAAGCATTTCTTCTGAATTTCTTCAACATAGACGGATATGGTGGCATAAGCCCAAGTTACAAGCCTGGTTTTTGTGAACAAATGTTTTGTAAAGTCCTGGCTCAAAGCAAAAGCCTCCTTTATGGAAGAAAAAAATAAAACAGAGACTGTGGAAATCTGAACCAAGCCTAGACCACATAAAAGAAAGCACTTAAATTCAGAGACACAATATCAAGAGTACCCAATTGGTAACAATATCCAGTCTGAAGACCTATGCCCACAAACATCCTACCTTGCCCCTAATAACTGAAACTATTGTGGACAACTTGGCCTACAGAATCAAGCTTTCATGTCCTATAAGAAGGAAGAATGGAGGACTCAGTGCATGGTTCCTCCGTTTAGAGTATTTACAATATAAATTGGGCTGAAAGCACCAACATGTGTCATCATAACAGTGCATTCAGCATAAACTGATTCTCTATAACCAATTTTTCTTTTATAATTTTTATTTTTCTCTTATTATTGAAAGTTGACAATACCTTACAGCACTAAGCCGTTACTCAGGTAATAGAACATAGTTTGGGCACTAAAATCTTGAATGAAAGCCTGAACTGTTTCGCAAGTTACTCGATTGGAAAGCCTTAAAGCATGGCCAAGCGTTGTTTTCATTTCCAGGAAGTAGAGTGGAGACCTTGGCACACAGAATCTATCCCAACTTTTATTTAACAGGTCTTTAGATAAGGGACGTAGCACATGGTCACAAGACCTTCTTCATTGGAAAAAAATGTCAGTGGAAGTCCATAGCTCAGGACCCACTTCTCTGCTCAACCTAGGGCAAATTGATTGGATGTTTGAATATACAACAACACATTGGTCTCATTTACAGGGTACACTTGAGTGCAAAATATTTCACAATCTGAAGCCTGATTAAATGTAAGAGGTAAGGTGAAAACCTAAGCCGTAGCAATGAGACTAGTCACCTAATAGACAATAGATTACTGTAGGGGTTTCTGTGATCTCTCCATGAATCCTTCCAAGTATTTATTTGATCTCCATATAATTTGCTGGTGATTACTACGTGATTTTCAGGTGACTTCCACCTTATTCCTCTTCCCTGATCCTCAAATAGTTGTTTTCAAAACACATCTCATAAACTCTTATTTTCAATATTTCAGCAATGAGTCATTGGCCTTTCAGCAATTTCTTCTCAACAATAGTAGCCTAAGTAAGGTTCACCTTTAGGAATTGCATGGATCTCCTACCAGAACCATTAAGGGTTATGCTCACAATGACTCAGCATTTCTGCTACAGCACACTATAATGGTGTTTATGGTTTCCACCATTCAAAGGTAGCTTCGTCTTTCAGAATCAGCCTCTAAATTTCAATGCAAATAATGTGTGAATGCTTCTCCTTCTGTATACAAGCAGGGTGCCTGACCACCAGAGATAAACCTCAGGGCAGTTATCTAATGACAAGCGTGTGTTCACTGATAATTTCATCCTCAAGCAAGTCTTTTCATGTAGATATGACCTTTCAATTGAAGGGCTGTTAGGTGGCTATGTTTCCAAGGTAATTTGATTTTCTCAGAGCTTGTGTGAATTTTACCAAGGAATGTAGAATGGTAACATAAAAGTGAGAACCACATCATCACCCCAATTTCATGTGATTTTCATGTGTATCCCTCAGTCCGGTTTCTTTCTGGTCATGTGAATCCCATAGGAAAGCCTTGTAACTATTGCAAGGTTTCCTAATATTTGGCATGAGATTTCCAGGTGACTTCCACCACATTACCTTGGCTTGGCAAATACAAGCCTCTTTAGAACATGTTGAAGAAACTGCCTCAATATCAGTATCCTACCTTTTTTCCATATTGGGTAAGCCACTTTCTCACAAATTTTTAGTCTGTGGTTTGATATAGAGAAATTCTTAAGCAGTCATTCTTTTTGCAATGAAGAGGTACCCTAAGAATGACTTAGTATTTTTCCTATAAAAAGATCAGTATGTCAGCTATATTTTCAACTGCTAATCATTCGCAGCCTCACAGCACACTCAGGCTCCATTAAAAGAAGTCACAGTCAAAGTGTGACTTCTGCTTCCACATACATAGAATGATCTTCTGACAAACAGACAAAAGTAGAGGCAAACTAAAGAGCATTGACTGCCTGCATATGCCATTGACCTCACAAAAGATTTGTAATGTGGACATGACATTCGATTGAAGGTCAGTACGAAATCTATCTCAGCCACCTTCAGTTCAATGCATACGAATTATTTCTGTGTTGATGTGAAATATCTCAGTTATATGCACTTGTCATTTCAAGAGAAAGTACTACATCATCTTCCCATGAGAGGATGTGCATTGGTTACATGGGCCAAAAGCACAAGGCTAGCCTTTTCCTAACAAAAGTAGAACAGAGACAGGGAACCAAGGCACTAAGCCTATCCTCTCTGAAGACTAGTAGATAGGAAACTTAAAACACAGGGTAAGTCTGTCCTCATGTAATTTGAGTCTTATTTCAAAACCTAGGACCATGTCTCCTGACTGTCTTTCCTATTGTGATCCAGTGTGCTGTCTTTGGCTGCAGTTACAATCCTTACCTCTATTTATAGAAGGTAGATTTGATAAATTACCCTACAGCATTTCTTATAAATATCTTCAACATAGAAAGAAAAGGAGGTGCAAGCCTAAAGTTCCTAGCCTGTTCTCTGTGAACAAATATTGCCTGAAATCCTTATCTCAAAGCGAATGCATTCTTTAGTGAAGGAAAGATAAAACAGAGACTGTGGAAATCTGAATTGAGACTGGAGCTCCTGAAAGGACATAGTTAAAGCCTAGGCCCACAACATCATGATCATCCAATTGGTAACAATATCCAGTCTCAAAACTTAGGCCCACAAACATCCAGCCTGGCCCTCTTTGATCTGAAATTCTTGAGGATACCTTGTCCTATAGAACCAAGCTGTCATTCCTAGGAGGAAAAAGAACGGAGGTCTCGGTGCATGCACCCAAGACAGTACTCCCTTGAAAGTATTTATGATAGAAATTGGGCTGATGGCACCAACACTTTGTCATCATATTAGTACATTCAGCAAACCTGGTCCTTTGTCGCCTCTTATTTTTTTTAGGCAGTTGTTGAATTGTGACCACACCTTGCAACATGAAGCCATTCTTCTGGTAAGAGAAGGTAGTGTGGGCACTAAAAACCCTGGCCAAAGCCTGGACTGTTTTTTATTTTTAAACTCGATTGTGGAGCTTGGAATCAAAACCTGGCATTGTTCCTCTTTCTAGGAACGGAGTGGAAACCTCGGCCAACAGAATCTAGCCTAACTTTACATAACAAATATTAACTAGAGGACTTGGAATACGGTCATAAGACATTCTTGGTAGGAAAAGAAAAGTTGTTTGAAGTCCATGGCCTAGGAGACCATCCTCTGCTGGAACCGGGGTAAGTAGGGTGGACATTTGGAAACACAACACCATGACAATCTTATATATGAGGTTAAATTTTTTGCAATATGATTCATGCTCTGAAGCCTGATATATTCTATGAAGTAAAGTGAAAACCTATGGACACAGAAATAAGACTGGTCACTTGGTAGATTCCAATTTAGCGCAGGGTATTCTTTGATCCCCATGTGAATTCCAACATGTGTTTACTTGGTCGCCACGTGAATCCCTAGTGATTTCTTAGTGATTTTCAGGTGAGTTGCACCTTACTTGTCTTCCACTATTTTCAAACAAGTGTTGTTAAAACTTGTCTCAAAAATTCTTATTTTCAATATTCAGCATTTAGTCATTGGACTTTAAGCAAATCCCTGTCAGCAGTAGTGGCCAAAGATCCACATAAAAAAAATATTGCAGGGGACCCACATGAGCTGTTCACAGTTATACTCACGATGACAGCATTTTTGCAATAATAAAGCAAAACCGTGCTTACAATTTACACCTTGAAAGTAGCTCTAAAGTAGCTTTGTCAAGCTGACTCAGCCTCGAAATACAAATTCAGTTAATGTTTAACAGCAGCTACCATTGCATTCAACCAGGTTGCTTGGTCATAGATGAAACCTAAGGCCAGTTATCAAACAACAATCGTCTGTTAACTTATGATGCCACCCTCAACCGAACCTTCTCATGCGGACATGATGTTTCGATTGATGCGCCTTAGATGGCTCTGTCACACAAACACAATCATTTTCTCAGTGGTTATCTAAATTTCACCAAGGAATGGAGAAGGGTAACTCAAAAGTGAGTGTCACACCATCAACCTAATATTACATGACTCCCTGTGATGGCCCCAGGCCTGTGTCTTGACGGTCATGTGAATCCTATAGGAAAGCCTCGTGAGTATCATGAGTTTCCCTAATTCTTGTGACAAAATTTCCAGGTGGCTTCCACCTCACTTTCCTCTGTTAGGATAAAATATGCCTCTTCAGAACACGTTGATGGAACAGCATCAATGTCAATATCTCAGTATTTATTTTTTTTGGTGGTTAAGACATTCCCTCCTAGAATTTGTAGTCTGAGGTTTGGTATAGAGAAATTCTGAGGTCACCATTCTTTCTGCCATCAAGTGGTATCCTCATAACGATCAGCGTTTTTCCTACCATACAGAAAAATGGCGACTATGTTTTCTACCACTCCCCAGTTGCTGCCTCACAGCACATTCAGGCTTAATTATCAATGCCGCCAATGTGTGACTGTTGCCTCCATGCACATAAGGCAGTTTTCTGACAATTAGCCAAAATAAAGGCAAATTAAAGAGCATTGACTGCCTGCATATACCATTGACTTTAAACGAGATTTGTAATGTGGACACAACATTCGTTTGAGGAACACTTAGGAGGCTGTCTCAACTACTATCTCCTCCACATAGACTAATGACTTCTCAGTGTCGATGTGAATTTTCTCAGTGATATGCTCTTGTCACTACAAAGGGAATGCTACATCATTCTCCCTTGTGAAAATATAAATTGGTGACATGGTACCAATGCACAAGGCCCATCTTTACTTCACAACAAATAAATTGGAAACTGGAACCAAAAGCACTAAGTCTGTCCTCTCTAAAAACTTGTAGATAGGAGAACTTAATCCAAAAGGCAAACCCGTCATCATGTAACTTGAGTCTTATTGAGAAACCTAAGATCTTATCTCCTGCCCCTATTTCCTATTAAAAACCAGGTGCTGACAGTGGTTTTGCAGTTCCAATTCCTACCCTTATTTCTAGGAAGTAGATCTGAAAAACTACTCCACAACTTTTCTTCCACATGCTACAACTTAGACTGAAACAGTTGCATAAGCTCAAGTTCCAAGCCTGTTTTCTGTGAACAAATGTTGCTTGGGTCCCTGCCTCAAAGCAAAAGCCTTCTCTATCAAAGAAAAATTAAAACAGAGACTGTGAAAATCTGAACCAAGTCTGGACCACATCAAAGAAGCAGTTAATCTCAGGGCCAAACGTTCAGTACATTCAGTTGTAACAATATGTAGTCTGAAGACTTGGGCCATCAAACATCAAGCATGGCTTCTTCTACCTGACACTATAGTAGATACCTTGGTCTACAGAATGAAGTTGCCATCTCCTAGAAGGAGGAAAAATGGAGGTCTCGGTACACGGTTTGAAGACTGTCCTATGTTTAATTATTTATGACAGAAATTTGCACAAAGACACCAACCTGCGTCATCATAACAGTACATTCAGCACAAACTGGTTCCATGTCACTTATTTTCCTTTTATACACTTATCGAAGGGTACCATTTCTTACAGTACCAAGCTTTTCCCCTGGTAATAGAACATAGTTTGGCCACTAAGAAACCTGGATCGAAACCTGAATTGTTTTGTAAGTCACTCGATTGGAGAGCCTGAAAGCATGGCCAAAAATTGTTTTTATTTCCACAAACTAGAGTGGAGACCTTGGCACACAGAATCTACTGTAACTTCATTTAATGAATATTTAGAAAGAGGACATGGTACACGGTCTTAAGACCTTCTTCGTCAGAAATATTGTCGATGGAAGTCCATGGCCCAGGAAACAATCTTCTGTCAGAACTAGGGTGAGATGTGTGGAGGTTTGAATACACAAAACCACGCCAGTCTCATTTATAGGATACACTCAAGTGCAAAACATTTCACGAACTGAAGCCTGATTCAATGTAAGAGGTAAGGTGAAAACGTACAGCCACAGCGACAAGACTATTCACCTGGTAGGCATCAGATTACTGCAAGGCCTTCCTTGAGTCTCCACATGAATCCCTCCAGGTATTCACTTGACCTCCATGTAACTCCCTGGGATTACTACGTGATTTCAGGTGACTTCCACCTTATTCCTCTTTCCCTATCCTTAAACTAGTGTTTTCAAAATATGTCTCATAAACTCTTATTTTCAATATTTCAGCATTGAGTCATTGGCCTTTAAGCAATTTATTCTTAATAGTAGTAGCCTAAGGTACACCTTCAAAAATAGCGTGGATCACCCATCAGAACCATTAAGGGTTATGTTCACAATGGCTCAGCATTTCTGCTACAATACAGCAAAATTGCACTTAGAGTTTTTTACAGCTCTAAGGTAAAAAACTCAGACTCATCCTCTAAATTTAAACGTGGTTAATGTGTGACCACTGCTCTCATTTTATACAAACAAGTTGCCTGACCAGATATGAAACCTAGGGTAGTTACCTAACAACAAGTGTGTGTTAGCCTATGTCAGCATCCTCAAGGAAGTCTTCTCATGCAGACATGACCTATCAGTTGAAGAGCCATTTGGTCGCTATGTTACACAGACATTATCATTTTTTCAGTGATTATCTAGATTTTATGACCTCTGCTAAGGTAATTCAAGCTTTTTAAGGACACATTGAAGAAACTGCCTCAATGCCAATATCTTAGCTTTTTT